>BPTQ01000007.1:289543790-289557063 GCA_019973895.1 Chrysanthemum seticuspe
GGAATAAATGAATAATGTATAACGAACGTATAAAGTAATTGTATGAGTTCTAGTTATAGTTAACTAGAAAGTTATTCAAAGTTTTGTTTCAAAATTAACCATTTGATAAGTTGGGGGGAAGATCAAAAGATGTTAGACGATTCAAAAGCCGAGGAAAGAATAGGAACTAAAGTTAAAATTTAAGAACGTCGTCGTCATGGGTAGAATACTTAGAACCAAACCGTAGGACGGATAATTTATTCATGAAGTTTCGTCTTACCAGTCACATCTATTATCAAAAGCTGTAATGATTTATTCTAGACTTAAATAGTTTCCGTATCTGATGTTGGTCCTCAAGAAAAAGTCACCAACACATTACGAGAACACGCTGTTTTAGGACAGAGGGTGGATAAAAAAATTAAACCCATTTATTATGCTAGTAAAACCTTAAATGAGGCACAAGAGCATTACACAACCACTGAAAAAGAACTCCTGGTTGTAGTCTATGCCTTTGATAAATTCAGATCTTATTTAGTAATGTCGAAAACTATTATCTACACTGACCATTCTGCTTTGAAGTACTTATTTAATAGGCAGGATGCCAAACCAAGATTCATAAGATGGGTACTGCTGCTGCAAGAATTTAAAATTGAAATCAAGGATAAGAAAGGAGCCGAAAACTTAGCAGATTGTAGAAAACTAGAAGGGGGGTTGAATAGTTTACCAATTAAAACTTTGTTTTGAAACTTATTGAAAGATCAATTGATATTGATCTTGAGTATGTTAATGAAATATGCAAGCAATATGTAATAAGTAAATAAGGAAAGAAATGATCAAACCACAACAAGTTGTTTATAGTGGTTCGGTCTACAAGGACTCTTTCTCCTTGCCCTACTCCACTCCCCGAGTCTCACACTCGAGAGTTTAACTTCACTAGTCAACAAGCTCCTTTCACCGGCGGAGAAAACCTTTACACTTCGCTTACACAATTTCTGACACTAAGCTAGATGTCGAGTTCTTTCCAAGGGTACAACTACTCCCACACACAATGTATTTTGAGGACTAAAATACTAACCACTCACACTCACAAGATTATGATGGTTTAATACAACAATGAAGTATGAATCAACACTAGATCATACAACACTAAACAAACAAGACTTCCAACTTCTCATTGAAGCTTGAATGTGACTTGATCTTCTTTTTTACAAAAGAGATCACTAATATGATATGAAACTGATTTAGAAAGGTTAGAGAGAAGATATGTATGAGAGTATATTAGAAAGGGATGAAAAACAACTTGGCTTGGCATTGCTATTTATAGCCAAAATGGACAGGAGCGTCCCCCGTGTACCAAATTGGTACCGTGGGGGTCTGACAGCCAAGATATCAAATCTTGCTAAAGTCAACTATATCTAAGTGAGATTGTGCAAGATATGAAGAGTACAAATCCACACAAAATATCTAATGAAATCTTCCAATGATTTCCATGATGCATAACATCATGTCATATGTTGTATTTCTATTTTTAGAAATATGCAAGTACTTAAGTAGTGTTTGGTTTTAAGAACCTAACACATTCTAAAAACTACTATCATACATAATGATTAGAGTCATATCAAGATGTCACTAATCACAAATGTAAATGCTTGAATGATGAATATATTGTTTGAAAAAGCTTGTTTTAATATCTATTAAACTTGACAAGCTTTAAGCTTTTATAAATTAAATTTACTTTTGTCGTTAACAAAACTTAGGCAAAGATCAAAAATATAAATAACGTTTAATGACGATATTTGTATTAACACAGATGATCACCTTTCGCGATTAGAAAACCCTGAGCTCGAGGAACTTGACACAGAAACTATCCGGGACTCTTTCCCCGACTAACACCTCATGGCAGTTAGAATTAAAGATTCCAGTGTCGAACCATGGTACGCAGATTTCGCTAATTACCTAGCAGCCAAAGTTTTACCAAACAACAAAACCTACGATCAAAAGAAAAAGTTCTTCTCGGATCTTAAGTATTACTTATGGGATGATCCGTTCCTTTTTAAATCATGCCCTGATGATATTATTCGGAGATGCGTATTTGGGGAAGAGCAAAGACAGATTTTGGAACATTGCCACAACGGACCTGCAAGAGGACACTATGGAGCCGACAATACTGCTCAAAAGGTTTACGAGGCCGGATTCTTTTGGCCAAGCATTTTCAAAGACGCCGCAAGGCACATTAGGGATTGTGATGCTTGTCAGAGGGCAGGGAACATCTCTTCTCGGAATCAGATGACACTCAACAATATTATGGTATGTGAGGTTTTTGATGTTTGGGGGATCGATGTTATGGGACCTTTCACTCCATCGAAGAATAAAAGTTATATCCTTGTAGCTGTCGATTACGTTTCGAAATGGGTTGAAGCCGAGGCCCTGCAGACTTGTGACGTTAGGAGTGTCATTTGCTTTTTGAAAAACTTATTCTCCAGATTTGGGATCCCTAAGACCATCATTAGCGATCGAGGGACACACTTTTGTAATGTTATTATGGAGAAAGTTCTGAATAGATATGGGGTACTCCACCAAATGTCTACACCTTATCACCCACAAACCAATGGGCAAACTGAAAACACCAACAGGGTACTCAAACAAATTTCAGAGAAATCCGTCAGTAGTAACAGAAAAGATTGGTCTGACAAACTCGATGAGGCATTCTGGGCATTCAGGACGGCCTTGAAAACTCCTATTGGAAGCACCCCTTTTAAGATTGTTTACGGAAAAGCATGCCATCTTCCCGTAGAGTTGGAACATAAAGCATATTGGGCTCTCAAAAATGCCAACTTGGAGGCTGACATAATCAAGGTGCGCAGATTTTCCCAAATAAACCGTTTAGCTGAATTACAAGACGAAGCATATGATCATGCCAGAGGATACAAAGACAGGACCAAAAGATGGCACGATAAGCGAATCAAGGATAAAAGATTTGAGGTAGGATAAGAAGTTCTCATTTTTAACTCAAGACTCAAATTATTCCCTGGAAAAATGAGATCTCGTTGGTTTGGCCCATACACAGTGAGTAAGGTATTCCCTTACGGGACTATTGAAGTTCACAACAAGGAAGGAGTATATTTTAAGGTAAATGGACACCGCGCAAAGATTTATTATGGGCAGGATGTTAGCAAGCTATCGGGTGATGAATTCTTCGGACTGGTCTAATAGCCCCGCGGCTCTGAGTCTAACTTAAAGACTCGTTAATAAAGAAAAGTGCTCTTCCGGGAGACAAACCGAATTATCCCTTTCTTTTGTTTTTATTTCCTTTCTGTTGGGTTTTGTGTTTTCTAATCATTTTTTGCAGGAAACGAGGAACTAATTGCTGCTGCAGTTGATGATCTGAACAGAGTTACGGCGTAACTCATCTTGGTGATTACGCCATAACCAACATTTTAGCAGCAGAATTCTTGACGCATTACCAATTACGGCGTAATACTATCTCAGTGGTTACGCCGTAATTACTCGCTTTACAACTAATACCAGGTTTTGCCAGTTATGGCGTAACTCCCTCATAGGAGTTACGACGTAACTCTCCTCTACTTTAATTCTTTCATTTTAAAACACAGTAACCTTGTATTAGTTTTTAAATGAACTTTGTGGGTGTGTTCCCTATAAACCCTCACGAGACTTGACTCGTCCACTTGGGACACCAAGTGGTTTAAAAGGCTTGTTGCATTCGCTAAATGCAACCGTGATTCCTACGAAAGTGAGTTAGGTTCGTTTTTCATTTTATTTTTTCTTTTTAGAATTATGCTTGTCGGTATTGTGATTTCAGGGATTGGAGTTTGTTCATGACGCTTAAACGAAGGCACGGTTCTTTCTCGTAGGCCTTCTTCTTTTTGGAGCAAATTTCAGGGAAGTTCTCACTCTAATTCTACCTTTCTCTTCACCTTTATTTTAACTCTTAGTACAAAAGGGACTTTGTATAATTCAAGTGGGGAGACGGGAGTAGAATTATCTCTTGAACTTTATTTCGCCCTCATTTTTCTAGTTTATTTTGAAAAATTATACCATTTTTAAAATTTTGACATGTTTTTCCGAACCTAACTAGATTAGACCTTAGCCTAGCACATACAACCCTTGATATTACATGGTGAGATTAGCCTTATCCTTTTCCAATATTTTACCCCAAATCTACCAAATTATGAGTGTGTCGGTAGCTTGTAAACTTTAGAACTTGGCCTTTGCATCATTTTGAGACCATAGACGAGGTATGTTGAGTTAGCTCGATGTATTTGGACTTTTCAGTTTTAGAAGGAAATATTATAGGATTATCACCCAAACAGCCTACCATTGTGAGTCTATCGATTAGTCACCTAGACTTTTCGACCCCCATGTGAAACCCTTTTGTTGCACTCCCATTTAGTGCAAGATACCCTAAGATACACCCTTCTGAGCCATTTCTTTCATTTTTTCAACCCAATATATTGTTTCCTTACACCCATACACCTTAGCCTTTCTTGTAGTCTTTATTTGTGATTGGGAAGTCATCATTTGCCTAAGTTCAAGGTTCGAGTGGAAAGGTTTGGAAATCACGCTTTCATCGACAACATTTATGAAGATCATTGAAGACCCCCCGAATTCCCATTGTTCATCTCAAGTGGGGGGATGTTATGTTATTATGTTATGTTGAGAAAAAAAATGATGATTCAAAAAAAATTGATTGAGTTATGATATTGTAAAGTGCGATGTTATAAGCACTGTAGTATGAGCTTTATTGATTAGTATCGAGGAGGCCACCTCGGTCACATTTGAAGATTGGAGTTGGTAGTTTTGCCAACAGAAGAAGAAAAGGTAGTATGCCCATCACGACGTCCTCTAATGACGCATCTACCTTACATTTCATGATCCGGTCTCTAGACTTCTAAGCTTGAACTTTGGGCAGACGGTAAGTGGTGATGACTTGGTTATCGATTCAGACTACCTACTTGTTTTTCATTTTACACCAATTATATATCCCATGTCTTATCCTACCCTTTAGTCATGAAGCGTGTCTAGGTGATGCAGCGAGCAATCTTTGGTGTCTTGGCCATGGATTTGGTCATGTATCATTGATTTTGTCCACTTTGCTGTGACATGTTAGTAATGACGAGTCACCCCTTAACCTTTGTCATGTCTACCCATATTGCCTTTGAGAATTGTTTAGCCCTTAACTCTAGTGGTGGAGATTTGTGTAACTGCCAAGCTTATGATAGAATACATGCTATGACTGTGCGATTGAGTGATCACCCTAAAATTGACACTTAGAATAGTTGAGAGATTTGAGTGTTTGTTCCCCTTTCATGAGGTGTTCGGCTTTGTTTTATTCTAGCATAAGGGATTTGTAAACTCATATTTTCCAGGTTTTGGGAGATATCTTTTTAGGAATCTATCTAATAAGGTATACTTGAGGGCAAGTAGAGTTCAAGTGGGGGGATATCTGATAACATCAAATAGTCCTGAATATTAAGTGTCAATTTTCCCCGATAATGCTCGTTATTTAAATCATTTATATGGATTTACGCTTGTTTTCCATTGTTTTCCACTTTTAGGTAAATTACGAGCATTGGAGCTAAAGAGACGCGGAAATGGAAACATTACTAAAGATTTATCACAGTATGCCTATTTTGAAGAAGTTACGGCGTAACTCATCTCTCACATTATGCCGTAACTATTGCGTGACCCAGAATACCAACTTATCAAGAGGTTACGGCATAACTCTTCCCAAAGATTATGATGTAACTCCATTAGGTCAAAAAAAGTTATATGCCACTGATACTTACGCCGTAACTACTGCATCACTTATGACGTAACCGAGTTTATTGAAGACTATGGCGTAACCACTTATAAGGTTACGCCGTAACTAGCAGATCTAGTGCATTTACGAAGAAATATAAGGTTACGGCGTAACTCCTCTTTTGGTTACGCCGTAACCCAGACCTGGCCTATAAATACCCCACGAATTCTAGCATTTCTAATCATCTCATTCCACACACAACACTTTGAGAATGTGGGAAAAAGCTCAAGGCAGGTCTAGGGAAGCATACGGAGCTGTTTCCAAGGGAGAAGTCACACCATTACGATAAGCTTTATCGTTTTTTATTTCTTTTACATTCAATTCATGTATTTTGTACCTTTGAATATTGAATTGATTTGCATGATTAATATGAGCGGCTAAGCACCCTTTGGTGCTAGCCTAGTTATGATTCCTTAATTGTTTTGTTTGCGTTTATCTTTACTTCCGTACAATTATTTCTAAGTGTATGCATGCATAGTTCTTCGGTAGTCACCCTTGGTTCGGTAGTTTTGAATGGCGGTAGAGGCCAATTGCCTAGGAGATATGACCAACTGACCCTAGGTGAGCGGACTGAGATGGGAAGGGTAAGATATGACCAACTGACGACCCTTTCTACTTGTGCGATTTGACCAACTGATCACCTATCGTTTGGATGAACTTAAGAATTGGGGGTGTAGTGTGTGGAAAACTAGAAGGGAGGTTGAATAGTTTTACCAATTAAAACTTCCTTTTAAACTATTTAGATCGACTTACGTCAATCTATTTGGTTGTGTGCGTTGGATGTTGATAGACAAGCATATAAAGATATGTAATGAAAAGATAAGAGTAAGAAGCACAAAACCACAACGCGAGTATTTATAGTGGTTCAGCTACAAGGACACCTTCCTTGCCTTACTCCACTCCCCGAGTCACCTACTCGAGAGTTTGTAAACACTACACCAATCTCCTTATTGCGGAGAACCCTTCATAATGTTGCCTACCCTTTTTCCGGTGCTAGGCTAACCACCGGGTTCTTTCACTCCAAGGTGAACCAGACCTACACAACGTCGCCTACCCTTTATAAGGTACTAGGCTAAGTACCTAGTTCTTTCACACCAAGGTGAACTACACCTTCACAACGTCGCCTACCCTTTATTAGGTACTAGGCTAAGCACCTAGTTCCATTGCAATGGAGGAACTACTACCACACTACACCAACGACTAATCCCAAAGGAGATCTACTCCTTTACAACATCATCAAGGACATCAATATCCTTGGATCTAATGCTAGTCTATCTAGTACATCGAAATACACCATATCGAATGTACATCTAAGGCACCTTTCACTAATGCCTTTGACTAGATCTACAAGACACCTTTCACTAGTGTCTTGTGTCTTCACTTTGAAGCACCTTTCACTAATGCTTCAAGTCTTGACTTCTAAGCACCTTTCACTAATGCTTCTTGTCTTGACTTCTAAGCACCTACCACAAGTGCTTATCCTATAGACGATAGATACCCTTCACTAATATCTTCGTCTTGACATTTGAGACATCTTTCACTAATGTCTTTAACACTACACTTCTTTGAAGAAAGAAAGAGATCATCAACAAGAGGACTTCAATAGCCTTGATGATGAGGAAGCATGGCAACTCATGGACTTGAGCTTGCTCGACTTCAAAGGTGGTGATCTTGCCTTTAAGAGGAACCTAGAAGATCACACAAAAACAAAACTACAAACATAGATCTCTTGGATCTAAGGTTAGTGAGATTTAACTCAGGGGAGAAAGTGTATTGGAAAGGGGTGAGATATAATGAAGAAATGGCTCACTATTTATAGAGGAAAAATCCTACTGTTTCCCCAGATCCCACGGATCCCTACCACAAGGGATCCGTCTAGCGTTAAGCCAGGGATCCGTGGAATGCTCCTCTTTGCCCATGGGTATTTTAGTTATGGGTCATGGGTCATGGGTTGAACCATGGATCTTTGGCTAGATACAATGTATCTTTGAGTGCAATGCACTTAGTCACTTGGGTATGGGTTGATCCATGGGTTTATGGATATTGTCCATGTATGATATAAGCATGATGTCATGCAATGGGTTATGGGTCAAGATCCATGGGTTATGGGCTTTGGGTTGTACCCAACTACATTCAATGTATTTGCCCAATGGGTTGTGATACTTAAGTTTCTACCCATTTATAATACCCAATATACTACATACTAGTTATGTGTATATTTTACCCAAATATGTAAACACTAGTTGTTGTACATATGTATTACTAAATAATAAAATCACTTATACTTGTTTTAGTGTTTTATGTGAAAATGTGAATATGTTAGAAACTATTAGTTCAAACCATTTACGTATTTTATTTGTTTCGTTAACATGATTTTACGTTTGTTAGCGACCAAACATTAGAAGATCGTAAATATAAATAAACGTTTTCGGCGTATTTACCGCTTATTTGTATTAACAATCTCCCCCTTTTTGTTGATTACAAAACATAAAATTATTTTAAGGAAAAGCTAAAATTCGTAAACGTTTGAATTTGTAGTTTTTACTTTCTTCTCCCCCTTTTGTCGAAACAAAAAAAGTGTTTGAAGAAAAGTAACACATCGTTTTTAAGGAAAAAAAAACATGTGAAAGAAATAAAAGTGAAAAGAAATAGAGAGCAAGTTAACGGGAAAGGATTTCGTCGTTACTCCCCCTTGACGAGTCCATCCCTTAGTAAGGGCGTCAAGAAATTAATTCTAATCTAGTTCATTTGCAACTAACTTTTGCAAAAGATTACGTTTATGTGAAGGGTGTGCTCCCCCTAGATGATTGCAATTTTTGCAACGGGAAGTCATGAAATATAAATCTAAGGTTGCAAGTAATTTTGCAACGTATTATTTTGACACCAAGCTCCCCCTAGCTTTAGGGTGTCAAATTCTTCATGTGTTAATTGAATAACTGTGTAACAAGGGTTAGAAAACAAGTATAATTTACAATTTCCTACAAATGTGGTTCAAGTTAGTAGGAGAAACGTTTCCTGTTTCACGGTTCCCTCTTAGTAGGGATCCGTCTAGGCAATTCTAAGGGATCCGTCTGGCTGATGACTAAAATCAGCAAAGGTGATATAACAAGTAATGTTATCACATAAATGAGATATGATTACATATGCTCAGAAAAATAACAAGTAGCATGTAATTCCATTTAATAAAACAAGAGTTATGATATACATGACTCTAAAAATAAGAAAATAGACAATACATGACTAGGAATTTCTAGACTAGCTAACGCTTGATGCTAGGACACCACTAAAATCTTCTAGCTTAAGTTTTGTTTAGGTTTGATCTCGTCAAAACGTTCGAGGAGATGATAGAACATGAAACGTTGATCTTCTCGTACTTCATGTATCAAACTTTCAACATGTTGACAATGATAGCAATCTTTGTCATGGCTAGGTAGTGGTGGTGGAGGAAATGAAATGGCTTGATGCGAAGGATCAAGTGAAGCGGCTTGCGAAGCTTCAAACGATGGAGGGATTGGTGGAGGTGCATTTGAGAATGCCTCGACCAAGAATGATGGTGGTGGTAAAGAAGTGTCAACTTCCATATGGTCGGGTGGTTGACTTTGATGATTTCTCATAATCCAAATAGGATTATATGATGGAGATGGCAAAAAGGAAGCCGGAGCAAGTGTTGACTCAACACCTTGATTTTGAACCATTATTCCTCCTAATGAGGAGAATGTTGTCGGCGGAAGCGGATGAGACGGCCTAGGAGGCAAGTCCTCTAAATTGTAGAGGTGTCGTGATGATAGGTTTAGTGGAGGTGATATTGCTTGGCCTAGGAGGTATGGTGGTGTTAGGCATTGGTAGTTTTGTGGGTACTATCCTTTTGGGAATTGGTTTGATTGGATGATGAAGAATTCTATCATTTGTAGGCTTGACGGGAGATGATTCGGTTGAGGAGATTTCGTGTATAACAAGAGCCTTTTTCATGGGTGGTTCTTTGGTAGATAAGTTACTACTTGGGGTTTTCCTCATGATGAGATGATTTAAAGAGCTAAAAGTTAGAGTGAGAGTGATGACTATGGAGGTCCTAACAAAGTGGTTTATAAACCAAGAGAATTGGCAAGTGCATTTAAGCCTTAAGCCACTAGGATTCATTGGAATGTGATGATTAACATGCACAAGAGTCAACTTCAGAGGTTGCACTGATCTAGGAACTCATTTAACATGAGACGGAGTGTCTGAGTTAGGAAGATCAGTTGAAATGATTGTTTTAGCAAGATTTGACCTATACTGTCATCCGGATCCCACGGTTCCCTCCTCAGAGGGATCCGTCTAGGCTAATCCTAGGGATCCGGCTATCAGCAGCTATGAAAGAGTGGAAATGATGTTTCTAAAATCTAAGACCTATAACATCTTGAGTGTTTCAGTCTTCCTAAGTGTCTTAAATGAAGGGGTGCTTAAGTACTTGAAGGTGGTGAGTGATGTAGCTAATGATTGTCTTTTATGGAAGGATTTGAAACCTTCATGAGTACCAATGAATGAGCAAGGATGACACTAAAGATGAGATTGTCAATTGAAGCTAAATGATCCTAGAGACCAGGTTGTGACTTAGGATTGTGTTTTGGAAAATATCCTAAAGGTTTTGAGATGGGAAAACTAGGATTTGATAAACTTTGATCAATTTTGTGGTGAGGATGATTTATGATCAACTTAGCCATAATCGAAAGATTTCTAAGACTAGATGTGAGGGATCAAGTAGAAAAAATATGAAGTGTGAGTTTGAGAGCGGAAGAGTAATGGATTAGCAATGAAACGATAGATCTACAAGCATCTTAGAATGTGATCTAGGTGAGTTATGTATAGGAAGAATCTACTTATCTTGATAAGGACTTAATTTTGCCTTAAGACACTATGTTTAACTTAATGTGAAATGTTCTAATGATGTGTTTGAAATATAATGCTTGCATAAAGATAGGGATCCGTCTAGCACAAATATTGGGATATGTCCATCTGCACAGCAGAACCTTTACTAAAGGCATGCAATGATCTTGAAAATGCATTATATTCCAAGATTAATAAAAACGGGTTCTAATACTTAGATATCAAATGTAAGATGTTTTATTTCATGAGGGAAATGGGATTACATTGATAAAGCACGAGTAGAATAGAATTGATCCTATTTGAATTACTACTAAGTTCCTTGAGTGTTTTCACTAGATGGATCATCAAATGGTTGATGAGTGTTGGCGGATTCAGGAATGAAGAACGTCTTCATGTGAGAAATGTTCAGCGGTTCCATCATCTTGTTCACAAGTACGTACAACGGACTTTGAAATTGAGGATGAAAATGCATGATATTATGATAGAGGCGTGTCAAGAACATTCCATAAGGAATGAGTTTATTCTTGGAGCCTTGAAGATTTACAATTTGCCTTGCAAAGAAATAGGCGAGATTATATGGTTGTTGTGTTAGCAAACAGTACAACATGTGAGCACAACAAGCGGGAAGGATTTCTCGATTTCCCCTAAGACTCCAAACATTTTCACGTAGGATGAGAGCAAGAGGCTTGTACTCTTCTCGGATATCCTGTGTATGGATAATGTTGGGATTGGAGTGATGAGGTTTGCATATCATGCGAATCAAGTCTTCCGGGGAAGGTATGTGAGAACAATATGGGCTATTTTCTTCATGAAAGTTGAAGAGAGAATCAAGAGACCAATCTTCGGTGAAGGCACATTGTCAATGATTTGGAATTCGGAGGATGTGAGCAAAATGCCCAAGGGTTAGAGTGAACTTTTGGTTTTTGATATAAAACCAAAGAGATAGAGAGCGATCCTCGTTACGAACGAGTTCGACTTGACGGAAGAATTCCATTATAAACCTTGGACATATCTTCTCGTTGATTTCAAGAAGACATTCTAGTCCTATGGATCGGAAGGAGGTATTGATGCCTTCTTCGTATTGTAGAGAGGTGTCTACAATACATCCTTCATGGAAGTGACGGGTTTCGAGATTGTTGAACCCACAAACATGATTTCCAGGTGTATTGGGCTCAAGAGAGATGTTAGGAGTATAGACGCTAGTGAGTGAAAAATCAAACTCATATTCATGCGTCATAGTTAAACCTATAGGAATGATAAGTTAATGGAAGAAGATGTTTGATATTAACCAATGATTATCTAACGTTTTTACAAGATATTTATTAACAATGGTTTTTAACACTCTAATTACTTAAGGTTTTGACAAATTTGTGGATCATTACTTTTAGAAAGATAATGGTTTTTAATCTTGCATGAAAACTGTTTTTCCAGTATGACGGATCCCACAGTTCCTTTACAAAAGGGATCCGGCTAGTATATCTTCCGGGATCCGTGGATCTGTAGTAACATAAACAAATTTGATAAAAACATAGGTTTTACAGTTTTTGTACCACGGAATATGTTTTATCCTACATTTTCTTTTAGCATGCATACATGACTTCTAATGTATCACGAAAGAATATAAAACATATAAATCAAAAGAAATGATAAACACATTATAACAATAATAACCTAGATAAACTAGATTATTAATAATATTGCATTTCAATACTAAGGATGATACAAAGGATTGGGTATATGACCCCAATATAGATTAACAACACACAGTAAATGTCTCCGTATGTGAACTTCATCATAGGGAACACAAGTGTGATGAGTGTTAGGGCGATAAGCACGAGTGCGATGTAAACCATGTTGATCACGGATCTTCTTGGTTTCGGTTGAGGAGGAAGATGAAGTTTTTGAGAGAGAGGAAATTTTTGAAATTGGAAGATTTGAAAAAGTGAGGATTTGATAGATTGATCGACGATGGGAGTATTTATGGGGAAGGAGGAATTTTTGAAATTCGTGTTTTGTTTTATTATTGGATTAAAAGAAACAAAATATAAGTTTTATATACCACGACTTTAGACGAGAAATAAAACACGTATGTAAGAAAAAGGCTTCCGAATGAAGCTTCATGTAAAACATGTATAAGCACAAAAGATAATCATATAAATACCTAAATAGGTATACTTAATTATCAAGCAAAGTAAAAAGAAAATCATACCTCTAGCGCACTTAGGAATGTTTTTACAAATGACACAGCAAATGTCACTTAGACGATTGCCGCTCCTTTGCGTTTAAGATACCTTCTTAAGGAAGGTATTCTTGTTACCAAGCGACTCCTAAAGCCTGGTAGGTATGAGCTTTGACTAATCAACATGACAAAGAAGATTAGTGGAATTAAATGAAAAAATAAATAAGAAAAATGTTGTTATCAAATCAACATCCAAACATATAGTTTTAAAAGACATGGTGTTTGTTTTTATGAAAAACCTTCTTTATAGTTTTCAATTAACCATGGATCGTATCAAGTTTTTAAAGTACAATATACTTTAAGAAACTTGGTAACGAAGCTCTGATACCAATTGTGAAAAACTAGAAGGGGGGTTGGATAGTTTTACCAAT
>BPTQ01000007.1:289557177-289585743 GCA_019973895.1 Chrysanthemum seticuspe
GTAAACTTCAGCTCGTTCGAGTTCAGGTACTCAACGGTACGAAGGAGTAGTAGTTCCGATAACTTCAGGAGAACAACTACTAGAGAAAGAAAGAAGTTTCTTCACATCACAACTTCTGTAATCACTTTCTACAGAGTTCACAGTTCTGCTTCTATAATCACTTCCCATAGATAGCAGATATCCTATTCTTGAACACCATCCACGAATCTTCAATTCTGTTCTTCGTAATCACTTTCCACGAATCTTCAGTTCTGAACTTCGTAATCACTTTCCACAAAGCTTCACTTCTGTGTTCTGTGATCACTTTCCATAGAACATCTAGATCAGTTTCCGTAATCACTTTCCACGGAATATACATGTAAGCTATACCACACAAAGCTAGATGATCTATCTGATCGTAATCTAGATTCCTATAACTACAGGAACTACTACAACATTTCCTCATCTAGAGGAAACCCTAATCAGCAACCATATCACACCATCATCAAGGAGGTAACGTTACCTTGATCCACGAATCGGATCATGGATTATTTCACTAATGCTTCAAGTCTTGACTTCTAAGCACCTTTCACTAATGCTTCTTGTCTTAACTTCTAAGCACCTACCACAAGTTCTTATCCTATAGACGATAGATACCCTTCACTAATATCTTCGTCTTGACACTTGAGACATCTTTCACTAATGTCTTCAACACTACACTTCTTTGAAGAAAGAAAGAGATCATCAACAAGAGGACTTCAATAGCCTTGATGATGAGGAAGCATGGCAACTCATGGACTTGAGCTTGCTCGACTTCAAATGTGGTGATCTTGCCTTTAAGAGGAACCTTGAAGATCACACAAAAACAAAACTACAAACATAGATCTCTTGGATCTAAGGTTAGTGAGATTTAACTCAGGGGAGAAAGTGTATTGGAAAGGGGTGAGATATAATGAAGAAATGGCTCAGTATTTATAGAGGAAAAATCCTACTGTTTCCCCATATCCCACGGATCCCTACCACAAGGGATCCGTCTAGCGTTAAGCCAGGGATCCGTGGAACGCTCCTCTTTGCCCATGGGTATTTTGGTTATGGGTCATGGGTCATGGGTTGAACCATGGATCTTTGGCTAGATACAATGTATCTTTGAGTGCAATGCACTTAGTCACTTGGGTATGGGTTGATCCATGGGTTTATGGATATTGTCCATGTATGATATAAGCATGATGTCATGCAATGGGTTATGGGTCAAGATCCATAGGTTATGGGCTTTGGGTTGTACCCAACTACATTCAATGTATTTGCCCAATGGGTTGTGATACTTAAGTTTCTACCCATTTATAATACCCAATATACTACATACTAGTTATGTGTATATTTTACTCAAATATGTAAACACTAGTTGTTGTACATATGTATTACTAAATCATAAAATCACTTATACTTGTTTTAGTGTTTTATGTGAAAATGTGAATATGTTAGAAACTATTAGTTCAAACCATTTACGTATTTTATTTGTTTCGTTAACATGATTTTACGTTTGTTATCGACAAAACATTAGAAGATCGTAAAATATATATAAACGTTTTTACGGCTTATTTGTATTAACATAGTGTCTAAGTTCCTAACGGTCGGGCACTCACTATTTAGAATCTAGCATGTAGCGGTACTTAATGACTTGGCTTAGGGTACCAGGAACAACAGGACTTATGACGGTGCGCCTGATTTCTCCTGTGGTGGCATCTTTGCTGATAGGTTAGGGCGAATTGACTAAATGTTGTCCTCTCGAATTTGACCCCTCCTGAAGTAATTGGAAGTAGGTAGACGTAGACATAACTAGCTAGGAGGATTAACTAGGTTAGCACCACTATTCCTCTATTGATTTCCCTTTACCATTTATTTGCTTTTATTTCATTCTGCATTAGTAGTTTACTTAATTAAATCCCTATCGAAACCATTATTATTATGTGAAAATTAGAGTTAGTAATAATCCAACACACATAGCTCTTGAGACGACCTCGGCTTTACCATTTACTACACTACACGCGACCGGGTACACTGCCCGTTAGTGCATTAGGGTAGACCATAGGTATAGCGAGACACTACAAATATTAAGACATGGTCAGTAAAACCTGCATCAGTTATAGAGAGAGAAATAGAAGAGAGTTGGGAACTATGTGAAACAAAATAAAAATGGTATTGAAGCTCTAACCCTCTACCTTGGGAGGTAGAGGGTATTTATTTTTGGATCGATATATTCTGACCAAACTAACTATGTAGCTTGTAAGGGCTTAGCAACCTCGAATAAATCTTAAGTCACTAACAATGAAACACTAAATTTACTCTATTAAGTATGTGGAAACTACTTCAATAAAGCTACGAATTATAACATTAACTTCAACGATTTTATTAATACTTTGAACCTGCTTGATACACAGATTCACTAACAACCCTAACAACTCTAATATTCTCTAATATTACGTATGATTTCGTACCTCTAATGCCAATCTAGGGGTCCTTTTATAGGCATAAGGATTACCTTAGTCGATTTACAACTTTAATTCTTGTACGACAAGTAATCTAAACTAGGAATATTCTAGAATAACAAAGCTTTCCATAAACGATATAGCAGTTCTTTAAGCTTTGCAGTACTTTGATGTTGAGCAGTACTTTGACTTTCTTCTTTAGCAGTACTTTGACTTTCTTCAGTACTTTGTCTTTTATATCCGAGCAATCCTCCCCTAACTTGAATTTTACTTGCTTGATTTCAAGTTCCTTTCTATCTGTATCTTTAACATCTTTTGTCTTCAAGAAAAGATTGTGTCTTTATCTTCAGATTTATTTTGTACTCTCTGTGCTTGTATAATCATCATCAAAGTAGTCTTTATAAGCAATCCTTTTCAGCAACTATCAGCAATCTTCATCTTTTTAGCTACTCAGCAACATATGGCAAATTGTACATCAGATCATAAAGTTTCAGTCTATTCTCATCACTTCCAGGTGTGTAAACTCCCGTGAGAGGTGAATCATTGAAATTTTAATGGATTTTGAAGTCTCTTTACCAAAGCCATTAACTCTGGAGTAGCCAATGTTTAGGTGTGTAAAACCATGGTACATTGATAACCATATGATTTTTAGCAAATCATCAGCTATTAACGGATTTGTTTTGTCTTTACCAAAAGCCGTACCCTTTTGAACTAGTTAGTTCTTGCAACCATGGTGAACTAATTACCATATAAATTGTTTTTCAACAGCCTTTACCACAAGCCCTTTTTCTTGTGGGCTAGCCAACTCTTCACTATTACAGATATGGTGAGTTGATTACCATACAACTTATTTGCAAGTTGTCAACCATCAACGGATTTGAGATATCTTTACCAGAGTCATTTGCTCATGGATTAGCCAGTCCTTTTGTTAGACATGGCGGACTGATAACCTTTTGTTATAACCATCTCAAAAACCATTGGCTGCTATTAACTTTTGTTTCAAAATATTTTGACTTTAACAAAAGCTTGCTTATTCTTTATCAAAAATCATTTACTGGTTTTGTGCTGCAAGCAGTACTTTGGTTAAAGTACTTTTTGTCCAGCAGTACTTTGAATAAAGTACCTATTTTTCAAAAAAAACTTTATATAATTATGAATCATACCAGTATTTATGCATCGTCATCAGCCATATTGTCCATTTAATGAATAGTTCAATGACCATGAGAGCTGTGTCATTCTCTTCTTCAACCTCCATACCATGAACAACCATTCTTCTCATAAGATCTCTTGTCAGCGGATATCTTCTTTCTACTAACATATGGATCATAGTCCCATCTTCCAGCTCCAAAACATGCACTCTAGATTCTTCAAAGAATCTCCAGCTGGTAATCTCCCAAACTTCTTGGTTTTGCCATATTTCATCAGTGCTTGTCTCTTCTGTTTCTCAGATGGTTATGAGATCTCCAAGCAAGACTAAGCCAATTCCATTTGATGGAATGTGTTCAAAATATTCTTGCACCAGTTGGTATAAATGAAACAAATCCTCTCTGTTGATGATATGCAATATATCCCATAGCAAATTAAACACTCTGAAACTCTCATCTTCTCTATGGAACATCAGATAATCTCCTTCCTTTGATTCTACAACTTCAAATGTAGATATCTTTTATTTCTTTTCTGCAACATCTTTAGACTTAGGATTCTCAAAGTCTACAACTCTAAGATAATTCCTCAGCTCATCAACTGTATATGTTCTCAATTGAATCTTCTTTGATGGTTGTTCTTCTTCAGTTGTTCTCTTTCTTTTTAAACTTCTTTTTCTAGCATCCTCATTCTTCTTATCATCTTCAAAAGAAATAATCCCATCAACTTCCTTTTGATATGCTTCTCTAACAGCATTATACAAATCTTTCATCTCTAAATACTTCAGCTTCTGTAATCCGGTATATCCTTGACCCTTCAGATAAGCCATCATGGCATTTCTTTCCTTAGCAATACTTGGTGGTCTTTGATATAACTGCTAGCTTTTCTGGTATAACCACTTCAGCATCCAATTGAGATTGTAGCTTCCTAGCAGCTACTTCATTCTTAGCCACTTCAATACCTCTTAGTTCTGCTAAAGTAAGCTTCTTCTTCTTCTTTGTTTCTACCATTTTGCCTTTGCCTTTGTCCTTTGGATCTAAAGCAGGTTGAGAAGCTTGTATGACGTGAGGTGGTTGTTGTTCTTCAGCTCCAGGTATAGTGACACCTCTTGGTCTTGACAAGTTTTGCAGTATATGAGCAACTGTTTCATCATCACTTGCAGTATGCTCCTTTTGCTGAATTGGACTAGAAGGACCAACTTCTTCTTCATGTAAGACAGTTGAAGGTCCAGCTTCTTCTTCAAAATCTAGAGTCCTTGGTGTAATCAGCTCTTGTCTATAGGTTCCTTGAAGAGCAGTACCTTGATCACCAGCACCTTGATCATCAGTACTTTGTACACCAGTACTTTGTACTCCAGCACCTTGAGGCTCAGTAGGCTCAGTACTTTCAATATCAACCTGTGCTTCAGTACTTTGAGGTTCATCATCTTTATCTTCATAAAGCTTTGCATCTTCTTTCAAATTTTCTTGCTCTAATTTCCTCCCGAATTGGAATGAAGACTGTTGTTGAACCTTCTTGCCCTTTGAAGTCATCTTAAATTTCTTTCCTTTCTTCTTCTGGGACTTCACCCACAAGCTGTGATGTTGAACTAAAGGCCATACAAAATTCTTCAATCCTCTAAATTTGTTGTTCAATTTCACTAGTTGTGCAGCTTGAGCTTCAAAGTCTTTCTTCAATCGCAAAAGCTCCCTTGTCAAGGCATAGTTATCCAGAACTTAACCCTCAGAAGCCACATCTCCTCCAGATGTTTGAGGCTCATCTGTGGAAGTATAATCATTGGGAGAGGATGGTGGGTTTACCTCTGGTTCTGAATCACCATGAGTAGTTTGTTGTTAAGATGTAGTAGGTTGAGCTGCATTACCTTCTTGTGAAGCAGTTACTTGTGGAGAAGCAGTACGTTGAGAAGCAGTACCTTGTGGTGATGCAGTACCTTCTCGTGATGCTGAAAGCTCATGTTCTTCACTTGCAGCAGCCCCATCTCTAACTGCTTGCACTATCTCCATCATAGAAGTAGTCAAAGGAGTATTCATTCCAGAGAATTGATGACTCTTCCTAGCCATGAAAGTGAATATCTTCAGGGGCACGTAAGTAGTACTTTCCAAAACAGTACTTTCACAACAGTACTTTCATATAAACAATAAGCAGTACTTTTCCATCTTCTTCTTCACAATGGCAAAGACATCAAAAAGGCATTAGATTGCCTCCCCTCAAACAATGCATAGGACTATCTAACTAACTAATAAGTCCTCCCCTTAATTGTAGCTTAATAGTTAATCATACCAATACTCATCACCAAATGATTAAATCTTGAAACATCAAATCCTTTTGTGAGTAGATCAGCTACATTATCATATGTGTGGACCTTGACAACATTAATGATCCTATGCTTATAACAATCTCGAATAAAGTGATGCCTAATCTGAATATGCTTGGTCTTGGAGTGGTAAACAGGATTCTTCACAATGCAGATTGTACTCTCATTATCAATGTTGATAGGAGTATTCTTGAAGTTGAACCCATAGTCCAAGAGTTGATTCTGCATCCATAATACTTGTCCACAATAACTTGCAGCAGCAACATATTCTGCTTCAGTGGATGATGTTCCTGCAATGGTTTGTTTCTTACATTGCCAGGACACTAATCTTCTTCCAAGATATGAGCATCCTCCGGTGGTTGATCTTCTATCATAATTATCACCTGCATAATCACTATCTGAAAAAGCTTCCAGGTGAAAAGGCGAATCCTTTGGATACCACAACCCTAACTTAGGTTGTTGCTTCAAATAACTAAAAATCCTCTTGACTGCATTCATATGAGAGACCTTGGGTGAGACTTGATATATTGCACATAAACAGACAGCAAACATGATATCCGGTCTAGATGCAGTTAAGGACATAAGACAACCAATCATTGATCTGTAAAGCTTGACTTCTACAGGTTGACCATCTTCATCCTTGCCCAATGAGTTGATAGATTTTATGGGTGTGGTGACAGGCTTCATAGCATCAAAGTTAAACTTCTTAAGAATGTCAGTGACATACTTGTCTTGACTAATGAAAATTCCAGCCTCTGATTGTTTAACCTGAAGCCCCAAAAAGAAAGTTAATTCACCCATGGAACTCATTTGAAACTCTTGTTGCATGAGCTTCTCAAATTCTTTCACAATAGACTGTTTTGTAGCTCCAAAAATAATATCATCTACATAAACTTGAACAAGCATGATATCCTTCTTATCTTTCTTGATAAACAAAGTCTTGTCAATTGCTCCTCTCCTGTAACCATGTTGCAATAAAAAAGTAGAGAGCCTTTCATACCAAGCTCTGGGAGCTTGATGAAGGCCATACAGAGCCTTAACAACTTTGTAAACTTTGTTTAGATGTGCAGGATCCTCAAAACCAGGAGGCTGTTTAACATAGACCTCCTCTGTTATCTTGCCATAAAGAAAGGCACTTTTGACATCCATTTGATAAACAGGAAAGCCCATATATGAAGCAAAAGCAAGGAATATTCTAATGGTTTCAATCCGTGCTACTGGAGCAAAAACTTCATTATAGTCCACTCCTTATTCTTGTCTATATCCTTGAGCAACTAATCTTGCTTTGTTCTTGATGACATTCCCTCTTTCATCTCTCTTAACTCAGAAAACCCACCTTGTACCAATGACTTTCTTTCCATCTGGTAGATCACATAGTACCCAAACTTCTTGAAGTTTGAATTGAAGAAGTTCTTCTTGCATGGCTTCAACCCAACTCTCTTTAGTTAATGCTTGAGCTACATTCTTGGGTTCTTCTTGAGAGATAAAACAAGTGAATAAACACGTTTGTTGTTCCTTATTATTCATCCTGTTTTGTTTATACGCAAAGCTAAGTAAAGCATTATGTGGATTAGAGAAACCTTTAGCTTTGGTTCTTGTGAGCACCCCTGATGTAGAAGGTCCAATGATTTGACCAGTGGGATGATCTTTATGAATTCTTAATGTAGGAGTATGTGGAACTTCAAGATCATCATCCAAATTTGTGAAATCAGCTCCTTCATTGGAATTTGAGAAAATACCTTCATCATCTAATTCATCATCAGTGTCTTCTAAACCAGGCATGTTAGGATCATACAAATCATCAGAAGTGCTGTCAATTTGTACAGCAGTACTTTGATCTAAAGTAATGTGATCCAAGGTACTGTGAGGGTATTTTGTGGACTTACCCTTTTTCTTTGTTTCTTCATAAGCTCTTCTTTGTTCATCCTCTAAAGATTGTGCTATTGTTTCGTGAAAAAGCATCCTATTAAGTTCATCTTGAATAGCTTGATCCTCAGTAGACAAATTGGATTTTGGTTCATCAGTGCTTTTCTCTTTCTCAACAGTTATAGGTTCTTCATCAGGAACAACATCATGTCTAATATTGACTCCATGAACAATGTACTGTAAATCTTCTTCTTTGTGATCAACTTGATTTTCTTCTCTAACGGGAACATAATTCATAGAAGGAGTCAAAACATCAAGATCAAACATCCAATCAGGACCTTTACCCTTTTGATTTTCATGATCTTCTAAAAATTCAACATGAAGACAGTCTTGAACCTTTTTGGTGACCTTGTTGTACACTCTAAATCTTTTACTATTGGTACAATATACCAAGAAGTATCCTTCATCTGACTTGCCATCAAATTTTCCCAAAGCATCAATAGTATTGAGAATAGTCAGAGGACATCCAAAAGGTTTCATAAAACGTATGTTAGATTTGCTTCCCATAAGCAACTCATAAGGTGTCTTCATCTGAGGTTTAGTGACTGATACTCTATTCAACACATAACAAGCAGTACTTACAGCTTCAGCCAAAATTGAATAGGTAATTGAGAATCTCCAAGCATTGTTCTGGCTGCTTCTATCAAGGTTCTGTTCTTTCTCCCTGCAACACCATTCTGCTGTGGAGTTCTAGCAATGCTAAACTCCCTCTTGATCCCTTTCTTGGCACAAAATTCATCCATAAACTTGTTCTTGAATTCAGTCCCATTGTCACATCTAATACCTCTTACTTTGAGTCTCAATTGGTTTTCAAGGGCTATTATAAGATCATGAATAGCATCAAAGGTTTCATCTTTAAATCCCAAGAAAAATACCCAACTAAATCTACTGCAATCATCTGTTACAACCAGGCAGTACTTCTTCTTGTTTAGACTTGCAACAGAAACATGTCCAAATAGATCCATGTGCAGCAACTCTAAAGGTTCTCTAATAGTTCCTTCCTCAATCTTTTTGCATGAAGCTTTGTGTTGTTTACCCTTCTTGTACGCCAAACATGAGTGATCATTCTTGTATGTTTTGGAAGGTAAACCTCGAACTAAATTTCCTTTTACCAACTTGTTGATATTCTTGAAATTCACATGGCCTAATCTTCTATGCCACTGATGTGCTTCTTCAATTGTTGCTTTTGCTACTAAACATGTTGCTCTTTCAGAAGAGTGAAGACTCTTCATATCCAGACTATACACATCATTGGTCCTTGGTACTCTCAGTATTACCAAGTTATCATCAACAAGCTTGAACTCAGGGGAAAGAATAAGACATTATGTGTCAGGGAATAACACAGGGTGCTTCTTGTCATAGATCTGAGAGACTGACAACATATTGAACTTGAGCTCCTTCACATAACGAACATTCTCAAAATCTATGCTTCCTGCCTTGATAGTTCCTTTGCCAGTAATTCTTCCTCCAATATGATCATTCCCAAATGCAACTCTTCTTCCAAAATAAGATCTAAAATCTGACAGAATCTCTTTGTCTCCTGTCATGCATCCAGAGCAACCACTATCCACAATTAAATGATCTTTAAGCTCCTCTTCTAGGTTGCCCTACACAAAGATAAAAGAGTTAGTTAATTTTAGGAACCCAAACCATTACTGACTTGTGTTCCCCTTGTGGAGTTACATACTTAAATTCTTTAAGTATGTAATTGCCACTGTCTTTAAGCACATGATCAATTATCTTTGGTTGTTCCAAAACTTGTGTTGGTTCTTCAAAAATCTCTTTTTCATCAAAATTTTCTTTATTATTTTCAACAAAAATCTCTGTTTCACTCTTTCTTGTTGAAAGTACTGTTTGTTCCCCATCAGTACTTTCTTTCTTAACCCAGTTGGTTTTAACTTTTTGTGTAGAGCTCTTTGATCTAGATACTCTTTTTGAGGTGTAACGCCTTCTAGATTGATAGTAATTAGATTTCCTAGGGCTTCCATTCCAAAAAGTGCTAGCAGTACCTTGATTGGATGAAAATCTAGCAGTACTTTGAGAAGGTACTGCTTGAGAAACTTTTGGCTTATCAGTACCTTGAAAAGTGTTTGAGGGTACTGGTGATTTTGAAAAAGGTCTTCGCTGGTGAGGGTACCTATAGTCTTTTGAGAAGTTGCTGTGGTTAACCCTATGTGAATGATTCCAAACTGGTTTATTCTCCTTTGGTTTTTGGTTGGAAGATCTGGTCTTTGCGAATTTGCTTAGATACTCTGAGTGAAAGTCACAGTCCTTAATCAAATGATCAGGACTATAACAAACAAAACACAATTTTGACCCATACTCCCAAAATTTCTTCCTTTAGTTCTATGATCAAACCTAACCTGACTTTTTGGTGAATTATGAAAGTTATTTTGACCAAAATTATCCCAAAAAGGTTTAGCAGTATTTTGAAAAGTTTTTCTTGAAGGTACTGCTGAATGTCTAGCAGTACTTTGAGAAGAAGGTACTGCTTGACTCTTAACATTATCATCCTTAGGTTTCTCAATTGTTTCTTTTGGAGTTTCATAACTAGATGGACCTGAATTAGATTGACCAGTAAGCTTTTCCCTAAAGTCTAAGTTGTCTACTCCAAAACAAGAAACATTTGTCCTAAGTGGTTGAAAACTATCAGTGGGATGAGGGACTGAATGATAACCCTTGTCTTTCTTAAATTCAGGAGGTGTCTAACTAATTGATTCCTCATTACTAGATGTGTTCTCTACATAGTTAATGAGTTCATCATCACTAGTTGTTATATCCTCATAATCAAGTTGTTCCTTATCACTAGGTGGGTTCTCTTTTGTGTTACTAAAGTCCATACCAAAACCTAGGCCAGTTTTAATGTATGCTCTTTTCTATTTTTCAACAAAACTAACATGTGAAAGGCCAGATTCTCCCCAAGCAGCAAACTTTTTTAATAGTTCATCCCTTTCTTTAGTCATCTTTTCAAGTTCAGAAACCTTACATCCTAACTTCCATTCACTTAATTTTAATTGACAATCCTGTTGTTCATACTTTTCTGCCCAAGCCATTTCATTATTTTCATGAGTTATTATTTTGGCTTCCATTGACTCTAAAGTTATTTGATAACCAGCTACCTCAGACTTAGCCCTTCTACAATTATCTCTTTCAGTTACATAATCTTTAAGCACTTTTTGATAAAAATCATGACACTTAGAGCATACCTCAGAGATAGGGGTGAACTTGGTGAAGTAGCTACCATAGCAAGCAGAACATGTTCTTCTTCACTTTCCATGCTCCAATCAAAGCTTCCAAGACCATCTCTTGCTCTCAAAGCAGCAAATCCTGGTTCCTCATCAAAAGTTGTGCTCCAATCAAACTCTTCCACTGCGACCATAGAGTAGGTTACTGGTTCATCATCAAATTCAGCACTCCAGTCAACCTTTGATAGATTTTCTTGAGCAACCAAAGCTTTTTTTTCAGTAATAGGAATTTCCTTTAATTCAAGATTGGGTTTCTCAATCATTCTATTTGCCTGATATTTAGCAAACTTGCACTCTCTTGCAAAGTGTCCATTTCTTTGACAATTAAAGCATTCAATCTTGGTCTTGTCAAACGTTATTCCCTGTTTGGGTTTGAAGTCAATGCCTCTTCATGTTTTCTTCATGAACTTCTTTATCCTAGCAGTGATCATAGCAACTTGCCACCTGATATCAATTTCTTCAAGAGCATCCTCTTCAATTTGTGACAAATCTTCTTCATAAGTAACAGGTAAAGTGGCTTGTTGAGTAAAGAATGAACATACAACTTCATCAGAGTGGATGGTGTTTGTAGGTGATGATGTAGGAGTAGGATAAGCAACAGTACTTTGAGCAACAGTAATTTGAGTAGGATAAGCAGTACTTTTAGTGGAAGTATTGCCTCTATTTTCAGAAGACACAAAAGCAATACTGTGAGATTTTGAACTTGTTTGTCCATTCATCTCATGCTCATACACCTTTAGGTGGTTGGAAAGATCATCAAAGTCCATAGTGTCCAAACCAGGTTGTCCTCTGATCATAGTAGCAATCACATGCCATACGGATGGCAAACTTCCTAAGAACTTCAGGTTTGCATCTTCAAAAGATACCTCTGCTTTGTATAACTCTAATATGCTGAGAAGATTTTGGAATCTATCATAGGCAGCATCAAGACTTTCTCTGACACCAACAGTGAATGTTTCAAACTGTTGCTTCAACAGATTTCTATGCATCTTCTTGGAAGCATCATTACCTACAAATATTGTCTTGAGAGCAGCCCATAGTTGTTTTGCATCCTTAGCATCATGGAACTTGAGTAGGTGACCATCAGGAATAGCAAACAATAGTATGTTGAGAGCCTTTTCTTGATTTCTTACTGTAGCTGCTGGCAAGACAGCCTTAGGTGGTTTAGGTTATCTAGGAACTTCCATAGGTTCTTCAATAACTTCATTACCATTGAAAATTACATTCCACAGTGCATGGTCTGTAATAGCAATGTACTGCCTCATCTTCATGCTCCATAGATCATATTCTCCCTTTTTGATGATAGAATTCTGAGTGAGGTGATGGATGGGGGTGGTGCAGCTTCAGTCGACATCTTTAGGGTTTGTTAAATCAGTTTTAAGGGTTTCTTCTTAATTAGAGTTTCCACACAAGCTCTGATACCACTTGTTGGATCGATATACTCTGACCAAACTAACTATGTAGCTTGTAAGGGCTTAGCAACCTCGAATAAATCCTAAGTCACTAACAATGAAACACTGAATTTACTCTATTAAGTATGCGGAAACTACTTCAATAAAGCTAAGAATAATAACATTAACTTCAATGATTTTATTAATACTTTGAACCTGCTTGATACACAGATTCACTAACAACCCTAACAACTCTAATATTCTCTAATATTACGAATGAATTCGTACCTCTAATGCCAATCTAGGGGTCCTTTTATAGGTATAAGGATTACCCTAGTCGGTTTACAACTCTAATTCTTGTATGACAAGTAATCTAAACTAGGAATATTCTAGAATAACAAAGCTTTCCATAAACGATATAGCAGTTCTTTAAGCTTTGCAGTACTTTGATGTTAAGCAGTACTTTGACTTTCTTCTTTAGCAGTACTTTGACTTTCTTCAGCACTTTGATTTTCTTCAGTACTTTGTCTTTTATATCCCAACATTTATAGTGTCTTACCAAATACGCCTCCTACGGGCTGTGGACCAGGCATACAGTAGGTAAAGACCCGTCCGTCCTCCATGGTGATACATATTAGACTACTTATTATCATAACATAACTATGACTACGAGCTTTCTAATGAATACATATACTTGAGGTGACCGACTCTTTAACTCATGGATTTTCTAAATCCTAACAGTTAAAGACCTCCACTTAAATGAACAAAGTCTATTGAAAATGAAGAATCAAAGACTATGGACTACATAGCAAAGAACTTAATCAAGAATCCAAGAATACCAAAATGTAATATCTGTTTGTAATTGATGTAATTGAGGTGACCTCCCTTAGGGGGAGATTGTTAGGATTTTGAAAATCCCGTTATTAAAGATTCGGTCACCTCAAGTATATGTATTCGTTAGAATGCTCGTAGTCGTAGTTATTTAGTGTTAGTACGTAGTTTGTTATGTAACACCGTGGAGGACGGACGGGTCTTTACCCACTGTATGCCTGATCCACAGCCCGTAGGTGGCGTGTCTTGCTTGTAACTATAAGTACCATTTGCCTAGCAAGGCAAAGGGTTGGAGCTTCATAATATCATTTTTCTTTGTCTCACTAAGTTCCCAAAATCTCTTCCACTTTCTCTCTCTAGAACTTATTCCATACGCCCCATATACTTGATTTGTTATGTGTTTATGAAAACCAATATATTACAGTAGCTATTATGGATGAATTGGAAGACCGAGAAGATATCAATGCAAATTGCATCTTCATGGAAAATCTTCAAGAGACTAAGTACGACACTGATTCTGACACACCTCCTATTTATGATGCCAATGCAGTCTCTGGGATACCAATCATTGATCCATGCTATAACGATGTCATATTTGATGTGTTTACTCATGAGAAACAGCATTCTGTGACGCCAGCACCCACTTATGATACATACCTAGACAATCCGAGTTGTAGCAATATTAAATCTGAAACTCCATATGTGGATCCTAGTGGAGGCTCAGTGGCACAAAATACTGAGATTGATGAGGAAACACATGTCTTAATTGAATCATTAATTAATAATTGTGGCATTGAAATTCAGAAAGTTAAAATGGTCAATCGCGAAGTTAAGGCCACGAATGATAAATTGACCACTGAGCTTGAGAGGTACAAGGAAAATGCAAAAGCGTTTGAATTTAACAAAATCAAAGCGTCGGAATTAGAAATTAGCTATCGAAATTCCGTTTTAAGAGAAAAACAATTGCAAATCACACACTTGATGTTAATTTGAGCTTGTAAATCAAATCTTTAAACGAGGAAATTTCTGATCTTAAAAACCAACTTTCTAAACAAAAAGAAACTTATTTTGATCTTGAAAAAGAGAACAAAAAGTTGATAGCTGATTTTTCAAAACGAGAAGATTCTCTTCTTGATGAAATTTTTGAGAAAAAATAAAAAAATCAACAAATTGGAAAATTTACTTGTTATAACGGGTCATTCAGCTCAAACAACCAATATTCTAACTAATCAAACAAATCCGTATTATCATACAACACAAAAAACGGCTCTTGGTAACAAAACTCCTTGTGCACTCAAGAAAGCTCAGAAAGAACAGAATGTTTTGTATAATGGAAAAGCTTTGTTAGATAAGCATGAACCCATACAAGTTTGTGATTCTCATGAAACGTTAGAACTAATTGATGAGAGTAGATCAAAAAAGAAACAAAAGAACGCAGAAATAAAACCAATTGATTATAACAAACTTAACAAACTTTCTGGCATTACTTTTGTTCCTCAAAAAGAAAAATCAAAGTTTTCCATAACACCCAGTGTTTCAAACAAAGAGTCAAAACCAGTTTCAAACCCAATTGTTGTCTCAAAATCATTTTTGAACATGGAACAAATGTCTTCAAACAATCCCTTTAACACAAGTGATGCTAGAAGCATTTTAAAATACGTTAAAACAAGAATTAGGAAACTTCAAGAGGTTGTTAAATACAAAACCAATGTCAGTATTAACAACTGGTTTTCAAGTTTTCATGATGAAATGAAAAAGGTTTTTGAAACTGAAATTGCCACTTCGCTAAATCACATTAGTGCGAGGGTAATTCATTTTGAATAAGCATTTTTGAAAGAAACATGTGACTTTTTCAAGGACCAGAAATCCCTGGTAAAAAACGCTAATGAATGTTTTGAACACATCAAAGTTTTGGAAAATTTAAATGATTCTCTCTTCGAAGATGTTATGACTACCGATATTATGTCCATTATCTTACAAACATATTTTGTTGAAGACCATGAAAGAATCCAGTCTGGGACCTCCGCAATTGTTTCAAAATATAAAAAATCTCTTGAAAAACTTGAAATGGAAAATGTATCATATTTTAAACAACTTGATCGGAACACTGAGGAATGAAAGTATGACAAACTGTCGTATGAGTGTTCCTACAAGGCCATGAAAGTGCAAAATGACCTTTTGAGAGCTCAGCTAGAATTTCAAAAAGGAAAGGTTGTGGATACTAAGATTGCAAAACCATTGATAGAGGAGAAATAAAATATTCTCAAATCGGTTTCCAAACCAAAAATGTCTATTTCTCAGCCTCCTCCAAAATTCAATGAGAAAAATGATTTGTCAAAACCAGTCACTCCAAATGCCTTGCAAATACAAAAAGATAAGATTGTTGAAAAAGAAAAAGCGGTTATCGAGAAACCAAAAGTTTTAGCTCCTAGCCTTTTTAAGATGAGTACCACTAATGCGTCTGCCTCCACATCTAAAGCATATGGAACAAACGACATGAGTTCTACAGTACCTAGGAAAGCTAAAACAAATTTTCTTGATAAAAATGTGAATCCTAATGTGTGTTCCTTACCCTCTACAGGACTAGAAAGCACCTCTAGGAGCAGCAGACTAAAGCCTAAGAGCAATACAAGGAACAATAGAGTCTCGCCTGTCTTAAGAGTAGTAGCCTGAATAAAGAAAAGAAAGTAAAAGAACACCTTAGGAATTTACCGCTTTCTAATAAGAAAGACATTTCATCAGAATGTAATGAACCTATGAAACTTGCTATGTTTAATGAATGTGTTGAATCTGTTTATTTAACTTGCAAGAAATCTTTAATTAATAATGTTCATGGTGATTGTGTTTCTAAGAATGAGAATGTTAAGCCTGTTCAGAAGAACGTTCCAAAAATAACTTATGCTAAACCAATAAGAAGACTAGTTGCAAGATTTAGGTCGCACACTATTGATAAGAAGCATAGTTTTTCCTTTAGGAATGGTATTTGCAAACCAACGGGTAGAATGTTCACAATTGAGAATGGTCTAATGAATGCTAAACCAGTATACCCAGTAGAAACCTTCTATGAGTGTGATTAGGATTGTACCTCTAACCTAAAGGAACCAAAATCAAAACGATTTCCAAAAACATCTTCTTCTATTCTTGGCAGGTTATCGAAATATGTCTTTGGATCGTCGACTAGGGTTGCTCCAATCACATGACCGGGAATCTGAAGCTGCTGATCAATTTCGTCTGGAAATTCATGGGAACCATATGCTTTGGAAATAATCATGTAGCAGCTATCATGGGCTATGGAGATCTTCCATTTGGAAATTTTTTTGATCACTCGGGTTTACTATGTCGAAGGGTTGGGAAACAATTTGTTTTTAGTCGGGCAGTTCTGTGATGCCGATTTAGAGGTTGCATTTAGGAGAAATACATGCTTCATTAGAAACTTGGAAGGCAGTGATCTATTGACTGGGAATCGCGACACAAACTTGTATGCTATCGACATAAACCAAATGGCCTCTTCATCTCCAATATGTCTTATGACACGAGCATCTGAAACAAAGTCCTGGTTGTGGCATAGAAGGTTATCCCATCTCAATTTCGATACAATCAACAAACTTGCCAAAGACAACATCATCAACGGACTTCCAAAGTTCAAATACACCAAGGATCACTTATGTCCATCATGAGAACAAGATAAAAGCAAAAAAGAATCATATAAACCCGAACTCGTACCCAGTCCGAAAGCAAAGTTACATATGTTGCACATGGACTTATGTGGCCTAATGAGAGTTGAAAGAATTAATGGGAAAAAAGTATATTCTTGTTATCGTCGATTACTATTCAAGATATACATAGGTTAAGTTTTTTAGGTCAAAAGAAGAAGCATGATGTGCTATTTCATCCTGCCTTTAATATTTATAAAACTTAGATAACTTAGGATAAACACAACTAACGGGCAGAGTACCCGATCAGATGTAGTAAAGCCTTAGGTAAATCCGAGTGTCGTCCCAAGAGAGTTGTGACCTTAAAAGAACTAAGATTATTAGATGATAAATAGTATGACAAAGTTGATATAATCCATGAATACTCTATTATTCTACTTACACAGACACCAGAAATTTAGGGAAAAGAGATAGATAAACGAAGTTTAATTAAGAACACAAATATGAATTGATTCTCGATATTGAGATTCAATATAGTGGTTAATTATCACCAGAATCCTTTGGTCGATTCGTCATGGCCTATGGTTCTTAGATTCCTCACCATGATAAGCAGGTCACCCGGGATCGTTCGGCAATCTAATAGCAGTCATTAAGTACCATATCTACTAGATCTAGACGGTGGGAACCCGACCGTTAGAAAATTAGATTCCCCCTAACCTCTTAAATACCTCCACTTGATAAGTGATCATTTGGTCAATTCGCACACGAAGAGTGGTCGTACTATTGCCAATTCCTCCCATACTTCGCTATCTATTAGACTGGGGTCAGTTGGTCATATCTCCCAGTCCTTTAGATACTACCAAGCTTATAATATTACCAAGGCAAGCGATCTATGAAAAGACTAGCAAATGTCTATAAAGAATTATAGAGAATAACAACAGCATAAATGCAAACTCAAATTAATGATATGAATTCATAATATAAGATCTAGAAAAATATAAAAAGAATCCAAACTCGAATACAAAGGAAATCATAGACGAGGACTTCGTTATTCATGCTCCTAATCCACGCTTCTTCTTATGTGTTTTGATCTCCCCAAACCCTAGAAGGTTTGGGAAAGGAGAGATATCAAATACTGATAAAATCATCGACTATTTATAGGCTTTAAAATAGTTACGGTGTAACCTTATTAGGTAGTTACGCCGTAACTTCCTTCAATCTTTAGTGCTTATCCATTGGCTACGGCGTAACTTTATCTTGTGTTACGCCGTAGCTGCTAAAATTCAGTGTAAATCATAGTTACGGCGTAGCCTAAGCTGAGGGCTATGCCATAGTCTTCGTTAACTTCGTGCAAAACAGTAGTTACGGTGTAACCTGAGCGGATGGTTACGCCGTAATCTTCGTAATCTTTAGTTGCGTCGTAACTTCATCACCTGGTTACGCCGTAATTAAGAGACAGTTGAATCAATAAGTCTTGAAAACGTCCAATTGCAGCTTCCTGAAATGAAATAATAAGGAATAAGGATGTTTTCACTAATAATATACTCAAAATGTGATGATAAAGGGGGAAATTAACGCTTAGAAATTTAGGATTATTTGATGTTATCAAATATCCCCCCACTTAAACTCTACTTGCCCTCAAGTAGACTGGTTTAGACTGCAAAAGATACATTCAAGAAGAATGTGTTATAAATATCCATGCTAGAATAATAATAAGAGCCGAACACCTCACGAAATGGGAACGAAAACACTCTCACTCGTCCTATTCTAAGTGTTAATTTCGGGGTGATCACTCGATTGCACGGACATAGTAAGTATTCTATCATAAGCTTGGCAATTACACACAACTCCACCACTAGAGCTAAGGTTAAGACACATTTTAGAAAGCAATGTTGGGTTGAGTTTCAAAGGTTAAGGGGGTAGTGTCATTACTAATGTGTCACGGCGAAGTGGACAAAATCAATGATACATGACCAAATCCATGGCCAAGACATCAAGGATTGCTCTCTGCATCACCTAGACACACTTCACGACAAAAAGGGTAAGGATAGGCATGGGATTTATAATGGGTGAAAAGGAAAAAGAAAACAAATAGTTTTAGCTTAAAACCAAGTTACGATCGTCCGACCAATAATTCAAGGTTCTTCTTCATATGGTGTACATGCCAACGGAATTCACCATTCTTGAACTTACTCTTCCAACCTTAGTATGTGATCGAGAAGATTATTCTCAATGCCAATTTCTTCATGCAGTGCTTATAAATTAATGCACTATAATTTTTTTTTTTTTTTTTTTTTGCAACGATAAGCTTCAGATGCAACAATAAAATTCCCCCCACTTGAACTGAGCATAAGGTGATTACTCGGGGTCTTTGACGATCTTTAGCAAGATGTGGATGATGAGATATGCTTCTTCATTTGAACCTCAAGCTAGGGTGAACAATGGCTTCTAGGTAAAAAGGTAAAACTACACGGCAGGCTAAGGTGTAAGGTTGTAACGAAAATAAGGATTAGAAAATGAAAGGATAGGATCAAAAAGGGTGTACTAGGGGTATTTTGCACTAAAAGTGAGCGCAAAAATAAGGGTTAACACGGGGGTCAAAAAGCCAATGCGACTAATCAATAAATACACACAAGTGAACACGTATGGGCTTTTTGGGTAGATCCTAAAACATTTACTTTTTTCAAATCGTCTTTTCCAAATGCACCAAGCTAACTTGATACACTACTCGTTTATGGTCTCGAAGTGATGTAAAAGCCAAGTTCTAAAGTTTACAATACTAACGGCACACTCAATTTATGGTAGATTTGGGTAAAATGGGGGAAACGGAAAGGCTAAATCTCACCAATGGCAATAAGGGTTATGGTGTGCTCGGCTTTATGTGATTCTAGATTGGCTAAAAATATGAAAAAAAAATTCAAATAAGCTTAAAATTTTAAAACCAACTAGAAAATTAGGGCAAGTAAGCTAAGTAATCATACACTTCATTTCTATTCCTATCCCCCCACTTGAAGTGTACAAAGTCCCATTTATACGAAGAAAAAGGAAAAATAAAATAGAAATGAAAAATAATCAAGAAAGAAAGAAACTCCCCTCTCGAAATGTAGGCCAAGATGTCTCACTAAAGGTTGAATGTGGGTAAAGGGGTGGCTAAAGCGTAACGTTTCCAGGGACGGGCTTTAACTATATGTGTTGCTTCAAAATTGTCTATTGCAGAAGAGGTTACGGCATAACTAGACCTAAGGTTACGCCGTAACTGTATTACAGAATCAAAACCTGCACAGCATGTCAGGAAAATCTTGTACCTGACGGGTACAAATAATGATAGATCAAGCAAATATCAAAGTAGTTAAGTTATTACAGACATTAGTTTCAAATTGTTTTAGAAATTGTTTCAGATTGTTTCATCAAATGGGGAAATCACTGGTCCCCAGGAAGATCATGCTCCATGGAGTGGAATTGGGATGGATCATATGGGGTGCTCGTGGTGCTTCTAGGAGTGGTGTTGGGATGCATGTAGGCAACTCCTCCATGGACTCCGACATCGGGGATGTTGGGCTGGTACACGTACTCCGGACCTTCCCACCTGGTGTGGCTCAAATGCATGTGCTGAAGCATCTGGCTAGTCCGATCTCCGCTCCAATGAAAGAAATCCTGTTGGAGTTGCTGCATCTGATCCAATGTACCTGAAAAACCCTCAAACTGGTTACTGAGACCATAAAGACCCACTTTGAGGCTCTCAATCTCCTCGTTGAAGTGGGATGACATTCCCTCAAGCCTCTCATCAATGATCTGCAACCTCTCCCCAACATTCACATGTGCTCGTCTTCGTCCCCTTGGCACCTGCTCCTCGGCTGCTTCAGCTAGCTCAATCGCACCAGAAACATCCTGAACACAAATCCCTAACTCCACTAGCTTAGGCAGGCCAATCAAATAAGTATCCCTACCAACGTTCAATCTGGCCAAAGCTGTATCAGTCATGAGATCAAAACTCCTCGCTAATCTCCCAATGAAATGAGCCCCCTGCAAAGGACTCCTGCCAGAAAGCCCCTTGGCACCCACAGCCATAAACCTAGCCAAATAGTAAGGAACATCAATGTTGTTCCCTCCTTCCATTCCCTACATTAGGTATAGGTCATCCATGGTCATCTTCTCCTTGGCTGAGTGTCTCGCCCGAATAGAACAAGCAAGAAGGCGGTACACCAATCTGCGGATAGGGTTCCTCACCATCACATAAGATGGTGGCCTCTGAGGATCATAACCATCTGAGACAGTGATCTGATCAAAATAAGCAGCAAGGTCTTGGGACTCATCCCTTCTTCTCCATCACATGTTATAAAACCGTTTAAAAGCCTCTTTTTCCATCTCCTCATCCGTATACAAGCCCATTCTCGAAGTAAACTGCTTAAGGGTCAACCTCCTCCAAACTCCCCCAAGCTGGAAAAACAATGACTACGTGTCATCATCATCAATGTTAGTTCGGAACTCCACACTGGTAAGGAATTCACGGACGTATTCCGGAATAACCAGCTCCATGATTCGGAAAATTCTTAACCATGCATTACACATGAACTCCCCATCAGTACACGTGAACTTGATCTTGCAAAACTTTCTCAATCTTCTCCCCGGTCTACCATTTGCCAAAGCACCAAAGGCATCAAAGTCAAGAGCCTCGGGTTGACTGATGTTCTTTCCACTTAATTTCTCATATTCTTCTATGCACAGTTGCCTAATACCAGCATTAGGGTATGCCAAAAACCTAGGCCAATTTGCGGGATTGTTTGCACCTGAAAATAAAACAAGAAACAGTAAGTGCAGACCTTACTGATGTCAAGTTACGGCATAACCAAAACAAGAGTTACGCTGTAATCAGGAAATTTCAATGGCTACGGCGTAGTTATGACAATCAGCTACGCCGTAATTACATATATAAAGGTTACGGCGTAACTAAGCCTATAGTTACGCCGTAACTTCCCCAGAAACTCAGCACCTCAGAAGTTTCAATTACGCAATAGATTACGCCGGAACCATCAGTTTTTTACAAGTGCTGAAAAGTTTTGATAAATTTATAACATATTAGTGCTGAGGGACAGCGCCTAACCCACTAAGTGTGCGTTTGACCAAAAACCCATTTAAATAAAGCCAAAAACACCCAAATCGAACAATAGTGATAGGACACGAATTAAAATAACATTGGGGAAATCATCAAAATTATCAATAAATCAAACCAATATCAACAATCAATTCAAATAGTCAAGATCCCTAAAATATTAAAAATATAACCCTAATTGAAATAATTATAAGAAACAAATCAAAAAGAGTAAAGATAGATCTTACCAGCCATGAAGATTGACAATGATGAAGAAAGCTCGAAAAAATTTTGGGAGAGAAAAATTTACTGTTTGTGTGTGCGGTGAAAATTGTAAAACCTAATTTTCTTCCGTAAGGTTTTTATACCGCCCTGCTAGTTACGGCGTAAGTCTATTAATTAGTTACGCTGTAACTAATATTTTTAGAATATTAATCTTTTGAGAAAGGGTTACGTCGTAATCCAAATAAGGTTTACGCCGTAATTAATTTTAATCGAGGACAGATATAATATTTATTTTTATTTTTTATAAGTCTGATTTAATAGTGGTTACGTCGTAATTCTAAAAGGAGGTTACGTCGTAACTAATTAGTCAAAAAGATTTTATATAAAAAATTTAATAAATTGCAATACGGTTACGTCGTAACTCAAGAGAGTAGTTACGCCGTAACTAATAGCATCAGAGTATTAATTATGTAATATTGTAATAGGAGAGATCAAGAAACGTACCTGATGGAAGTGCTCAAATCTCTTAATGAGGTGAATATGAAATACCTTAGGTCTTTTATTGACTGCTCCTGGCAGCGGCACCAAAAAGCTGATGTGCTATTTCATCCTGCCTTTAATATTTATAAAACTTATATAACTTAGGATAAACACATACTAACGGGCAGAGTACCCGATCAGATATAGTAAAGCCTTAGGTAAATCCGAGTGTCGTCCCAAGAGAGTTGTGACCTTAAAAGAACTAAGATTATTAGATGATAAATAGTATGACAAAGTTGATATAATCCATGAATACTCTATTATTCTACTTACACAGATACCAGAAATTTAGAGAAAAGAGATAGATAAACGAAGTTTAATTAAGAACACAAATATGAATTGATTCCCGATATTGAGATTCAATATAGTGGTTAATTATCACCAGACTCCTTTGGTCGATTCGTCATGGCCTATAGTTCTTAGATTCCTCACCAAGATGAGCAGGTCACCCGGGATCATTCGGCAATCTAATAGCAGTCATTAAGTACCATATCTACTAGATCTAGACGGTGGGAACCCAGCCGTTAGGAACTTAGATTCCCCCTAACCTCTTAAATACCTCCACTTGATAAGTGATCATTTGGTCAATTCGCACACGAAGAGTGGTCGTACTATGGCCAATTCCTCCCATACTTCGCTATCTATTAGACTGGGCTCAGTTGGTCATAGCTCCCAGTCCTTTAGATACTACCAAGCTTATAATATTACCAAGGCAAGCGATCTATAAAAAGACTAGCAAATGTCTATAAAGAATTATAGAGAATAACAATAACATAAATGCAAACTCAAATTAATGATATGAATTCATAATATAAGATCTAGAAAAATATAAAAAGAATCCAAACTCGAATACAAAGGAAATCGTAAACGAGGACTTCGTTATTCATGCTCCTAATCCATGCTTCTTCTTCTGTGTTTTGATCTCCCCAAACCCTAGAAGGTTTGGGAAAGGAGAGATATCAAATACTGATAAAATCATCGACTATTTATAGGCTTCAAAATAGTTACGGCGTAACCTTATTAGGTAGTTACGCCGTAACTTCCTTCAATCTTCAGTGCTTATCCATTGGCTACGGCGTTACTTTATCTGGTGTTACGCTGTATGATAACATCAAATAGTCCTGAATATTAAGTGTCAATTTCCCCCGTTAATGCTCGTTATTTATTACATTTATATGGATTTACGCTTGTTTTCTATTGTTTTACACTTTCAGGTAAATTACGAGCATTGGAGCTAAATAGATGCGAAAATGGAAACATTACTTAAGATTTATCACAGTATGCTTATTTTGAAGAAGTTACGGCGTAACTCATCTCTCACATTACGCCGTAACTATTGCGTGACCCAGAAATCTAACTTATCAAGAGGTTACGGCGTAACTCCTCCCAAAGGTTACGACGTAACTCCATTAGGTCAAAAGAGGTTCCACACCGCTGATACTTACGCCGTAACTACTGCAACACTTATGACGTAACCAAGTTTATTGAAGACTACGGTGTAACCACTTCTTAGGTTACGCCGTAACTAGCAGATCTAGTGCATTTATGGAGAAATAGAAGGTTACGGCTTAACTCCTCTATGGGTTATGCCGTAACCCAGACCTGGCCTATAAATACCCCACGAATTCCAGCATTTCAAAGCATCCCATTCCACACACAACACTCTGAGAATGTGGGAAAAAGCTCAAGGGAGGTCTAGGGAAGCATACGGAGCTATTTCCAAGGGAGAAGTCACACCATTACGATAAGCTTTAGCGTTTATTATTTCTTTTACTTTCAATTCATGTATTTCGTACCTTTGAATATTGAATTGATGTGCATGATTAATATGAGCGGCTAAGCACCCTTTGGTGCTATCCTAGTTATGATTCCTTAATTGTTTTGTGTTAGGAATTAGAAATTCCAAGTATTAAAGAGTCGGTCACCTCAAGTATATGTATTCGTTAGAAAGCTCGTAGTCATAGTTATTTATGTTAAGTAGTATTTAGTTAAGTAACACCGTGGAGGACAGACGGGTCTTTACCCACTGTATGCCTGATCCACAGCCCGTTGTGTGGCGTTTTATGTAAGACTATAAATACTCTCTACCTCCCAAGGTAGAGAGTTGGAGCTCATAATAATATTTTTATTTCTCTCACTATAGTTCCCAACCCTCTTCCTTTCTCTCACTAGAACTTTCTCTCTCTAACATACTTATACACCTACTTTGATTATGGTTTAGAGTGTTTGTGAAATCCAATATCCTACAATTGGTATCAAGAGCCATGGTTTGATCACTCATCTTTCATGCTCTTTGTTTTGGTGGATTTCATAAGGTTTTTTGGGGTATTAAGAGTTTGATTCATTTGGACAAATTCTAGTGTTAAAGTTTGAATTTTGCTTGTACTTTTGTGTTTAGGATTATCATATGTGTTTATGTTTTGAATTGGAAGGCTTAAATCATTGCGAGTTGAGTCTCGGACTTGTTTTTCTTCAAAGCGAGTTGCATTGTTATTTGATGCGAGTTGGTACATGCGACTTAGGTGTTTAGCGAGTTGATTTTTATGCGGTTTGAGTTCTAAGCGAGTTGTTTCTTTAAGCGACTTGAGATCTAAAGCGACTTAGCTATTGAGCGAGTTGTAAAGCTAGCGAGTTAATTTAAGCGACTTGGTGTTTAAGCGAGTTGATTGTGTTGCGAGTTGATACTAAAGCGAGTTGACTATTTAGCGACTTGATTCTTTAAGCGAGTTGACTGTGTTGCGAGTTGATACTGATGCGACTTGGCTATTAAGCAAGTTGATTAATTAAGCGAGTTGTTAATTAATCGAGTTGTGTGGTTAGGTACTTATTCATTTAGGCTTGTTACTTCTTCGTGATACATTCTTACGGTTGTTCTTTTGGTTTAGTAAAATCCCGTGAAAGAATCAATTTCCCGGTTTAATCAAAGAATAGTAAAATCCCGTAGAGCTTAAAACATGTCTACAAACGTTCCTACTATCATCTCCACTGTTGCAGAGGATGTTCAAGCAGCTGGTTCAGATACTCGTCCACCCATGCTTGACAGAACTGACTACGACTCTTGGGCTCAACGAATCAGATTGTACTGTCTTGAAAAGGAAAATGGAGTCAACATTCTCAAATCCATTGATGAAGGACCATATCGGGTTGAGACGACTAGAGACTTAATTGATACAGCTGAAGATGGAACAATGATATATGGAATTGACAGACCAAAGACATATGATGAGCTCGATGATAAGGAGAAAAAGAGATTCGATGCTGATATGTTAGGAATTAGAAATTCCCGGTATTAAAGAGTCGGTCACCTCAAGTATATGTAATCGTTAGAAAGCTCGTAGTCGTAGTTATCTTAAGTTAAGTAGTATTTAGTTTAGTATCACCGTGGAGGACGGACGGGTCTTTACCCACTGTATGCCTGATCCATAGCCCGATGTGTGGCGATTTATGTAAGACTATAAATACTCTCTACCTTCCAAGGTAGAGAGTTGGAGCTCATAATAATATCTTTCACTTTCTCTCACTAAGTTCCCTAAACCTCTAACTTTCTCTCTCTAGAATTCCACTTATACGCCACCTTGTTGTTATGGTTTGATGTGTATGTGAAAACTAATATCCTACAATTGGTATCAAGAGCCATGGTTAGATCATATCTTGCACATCTTTGGATTTCTAGTGGTTTTTAGGTGGTTTTTGAGTTTGAAAAAGTTTAGTCGTTTTTTGCATCATTTGGTTGATTTCTTGTGTTAAAGCTTGGATTTTGTTAGTACTTTTATGTTTAGAATCATCACAAGTGTTTAGGTTTTCATTTGGTAAGCTTGAATCATCTTGGTTGGGTTGTTTTTGGATTAAAAAGTGATGTTTATGTGGTTTTTCTTGCTAGCGACTTGATATACGGATTTATTTCTTCGTAGCGACTTGCTTCACAATTTTGTAGCGAGTTACAGTTTTGAAGCTAGCGACTTAGACCTAGCGATTAACAGTACAAGTAGTGGACTCTCCACTACGGGTAGCGACTTGGTGGTAGCGACTTGGTCTGTAGCAAGTTGCTCTTTAGCGACTTGTATCTCTAGCGACTTGAGTAGTGAATTGCTGCCAAAATTTTGCTAGCGACTTGAGGCTTAGCGAGTTACTTCTTAGCGACTTGTTTTTGTCTAGCGACTTGGGACTCTAGCGATTTAGTGGTGTAGCGAATTAAGTGTTAGCGACTTAGTGCATTATCTTCTAGCGACTTAGTGCATTATCTTCTAGCGACTTAGTGCATTATCTTCTAGCGACTTAGTGCATTATCTTCTAGCGACTTGAGTGATTGTTTACGGTTTTCTCTTGATTTAGTAAAATCCCGTGAAAGAATCTATTTCCCGGTTTAATCATAGAGTTATAAAATCCCGTATAATCTGTTAACATGTCTACCAACGTCCCTACTATCATCTCCATTGTTGCCGAGGATGTACAAGCAGCTGGCTCAGATACTCGTCCACCAATGCTTGACAGAACTGACTACGATTCTTGGGCTCAACGAATCAGATTGTATTGCCTTGGAAAGGAAAATGGTGTCAACATTCTCAAATCCATTGATGAAGGACCATATCGAGTTTAGACGACTAGAGACATACTTGATACTAATGAAGATGGTACTCCAGTTTACGGAATGGACAGACCTAAGATGTATGATGAGCTTGATGATAAGGATAAAAAGAGATTCGATGCAGATATCAGGGCTTCAAACATTGTTCTTCAAGGTCTTCCTAAAGACATCTACAAGCTGATCAATCATAACACTGAAGCAAAGGCAGTTTGGGATAATGTTAAGATGCTTCTCTCAGGTTCAAAATTAACTATGGAAGATAGAGAATCCCAACTCTATGACGAATTTGAGCACTTCAAGATGAAACCAGATGAGAGTGTCTATGAGTACTATGTGAGATTTCATAAGTTAGTGAATGACATGAGGAACATCAGAATGACTATGCCTAACATTCAGCTGAACTCAAAATTTGTGAACAACATGAATCCCGAATGGCACAAGTTTGTCACAGCTGTGAACCTCACTAAAGGATTGAAGAATACAAACTATGAGCAACTCTATGCCTTCCTCCTTCAGAATGAGAGACATGCTATGTTTGAAAAATTGATTCTCAATCAGTTCAAAACCAACCAGGGAGAGACAAGCTCGTCTAATGACTCAACAGCTTTCTACTCAAACATCGGAATCACAACCAAAGCATCACAAGTCATACCCTTGGGTAATGGTAATCACAAACTCATTCCTGATCCTATGTTCAAACAAGCTGATGCTGATGCTCACGTGGGTAACTTCATTAATCAACTAGCTCTTCTCATTAGTCAAAACATGAATTCTCTCCCACAAACCAACAACAACCTCAGAACTGCATCTAACCCACACAATCAAGCCACTGTTAAAGATGGAAGGATCGTGGTGCAACCAGTTCAGGAAAGACAGTATGATCAGGGAAGAGGTGGAGCTGGGAGAGGTTATGTTGGCAACCAGAATCGAGGAAGAAATGGTAACCAAGGTCAAGCTAAGCCAATCAAATGTTATAACTGTGGTGGTGAAGGACACATTGCAAGGAACTGCACATCTCCAAAGCGTCCACAGAATGCTGATTAATTCAGAGATAAGATGCTGCTGGCACAAGCTCAGGACAATGGTGCTGCTTTGGATGAAGAGGAATTGATGTTTCTTGCTGAGGGCAATGCCAAGACCTATGATGCAGATGTGGATG
>BPTQ01000007.1:289589124-289599551 GCA_019973895.1 Chrysanthemum seticuspe
TTAGATCTCATTAGTAGTTGGTGTTGATTGTGTATAAAGAAGGGTTTCTATAAGACGTGGGAGTAACCAGGTATATTTAGGTATACTTAGTATACTTCTTGAAGTCACTGTCTCAATCATCCAAACCCAAATACCCGTATGAAGAACGAAAAAGGATTAACTGTACGACTTGTTTCTACTAGGAAAAGTATGAAATCAGATCCATTTGGATGTTGATTCAGGAAAGACCTTTCTAGCAACTACCACGGCTTCAAGTTCACTAACTCTGCTGCTACGGTATTGGTACTGAAACAAAAACTTCGGAAACTATTGTTCGTCTAACCTCTTCAAGAGTAGTACAGTAGCTATCTCTACCACATTTCTAAACTGGGTGCTCAAGGAAAATGACTGGAGACCGGTCGCGGCTCATGAACTTCGTGAGCAAATTCATCGGGACTGTTAGATTTGGTAATGATCATTTCGGTGCTATTATGGGTTATGGAGATTATGTTGTTGGTGATAGTGTCATCTCTAGAGTTTACTATGTAGAAGGTTTGGGTCATAATCTGTTCTCTGTTGGTCAATTCTGTGATTCTGATCTAGAAGTTGCCTTTAGAAAACATACCTGCTTTGTTAGAGATCTTAATGGTAAGGAACTGTTAAAAGGAACTCGTGGGTCAAATCTTTACACCATCTCTATCGATGACATGATGAGAACTTCTCCAATCTGCTTGTTATCAAAGGCTTCAAAAACAAAGTCATGGTTATGGCATCGTCGTCTCAATCACTTGAACTTCGGCACCATCAACGATCTTTCCAGAAAGGACTTAGTTGTAGGTTTACCTAGACTAAAGTATGAAAAGGATCATCTTTGTTCAGCATGTCAATTAGGAAAAAGCAAGAAGTATGCCCATAAACCCAAACCTACTAACTCTGTCACTGAAGTTCTTCATATGATTCATATGGATTTATATGGACCAATGAGGGTGCAGAATATCTTTGGGAAGAAATATGTGTTAGTTGTGGTTGATGATTACTCTAGATTCACCTGGGTCAAGTTCTTAAGGACAAAGGATGAAACTCCTGATATCATCATCAAACTCATCAAACAGCTGCAGGTCCGACTTAACAAAACCGTCAGAATTATCAGAACAGACAATGGAACTGAGTTTGTCAACAAACAACTTAATGAATTCTATGAAAGCGTTGGAATCAGTCATCAAAGAAGTCTTCCACGAACCCCTCAACAGAACGGTGTAGTTGAAAGACAAAATCGTACTCTGGTTGAAGCCGCTAGAACAATGCTGATTTACTCAAAGGTTCCAATGTTTCTTTGGGCTGAAGCAATCGCCACTGCATGCTACACACAAAATCGTTCCCTGATTCACACTGTTCATGGAAAAACTCCATATGAACTTGTCCACAACAGAAAACCTAATCTATCTTTCCTTCGTGTGTTTGGTGCATTGTGCTATCCAACTAATGAGGGTCAAGACTTAGGCAAACTTAGGGCCAAAGCTGACATTGGAGTATTTGTAGGATATGCATCAAACAAAAAGGGATACCGAATCTACAACAAAAGAACCCGAAATATCATGGAAACAATTCACGTTACGTTTGATGAGCTGACCGGTCAAATGGCTCCTGAACACTCCAGCTCAGGACCCGCACTTCAAAACAGTCCCATTAGTTCATCCCTTGTTCCAAACTCCTCTCAAGAAACTCCATATGTACCTCCATCTGAAGATGATGTAAAGAAATTGTTTGATCCTATGTTTGATGAACTGTATGATTCAATTACTAATGAGGTGCTGATCCCTACAACAGAGGATGCTCATATTCCGGTGAATGAAGTCAATCCCTCAGTCTCAATATCTTTAAGTCAAGAAGCACCTGCTGCTGATCCTTCAGTCTCATCAACAAATCATCATTCTTCAAATGTACATCATGGAAATGTTTCTGGCATCAATGATGAAGTTAATCCCTTTGCGACTCCTGAAGATGCTCCATTTGAAAACATATTTGCTACTCCTGAATCATCATCAGAACCATCTTCTTCAAAAGACATCGACTCTGCTACCTCAGTTCCTCAACAACTGCCACATGAACACCTCAGAAAATGGACTCACGATCACCCCTTAGACAACATCATTGGAAATCCCTCTCGTCCTGTATTAACCCGGAAACAACTCGCAACCAATGCCTTATGGTGCTTCTTCAACTCCGTACTATCTAAGATCGAACCAAAAGATGTTAAAACTGCCATGAATGAAGATAGCTGGTTCAATGCCATGCAAGATGAAATTCATGAGTTTGATCGTCTTGATGTATGGGAGTTAGTACCTGCTCCAGACTGTGCTATGATTATAGCTCTCAAATGGATCTTCAAAGTAAAACTTGATGAGCATGGTGATGTGTTGAAGAACAAGGCTCGATTAGTTGCTAAAGGATATCGTCAAGAGGAGGGTATAGACTTTGAAGAATCTTTTGCTCCAGTTGCTCGAATCGAGGCAATCAGAATCTTTCTGGCTAATGCTGCTAGTAAGAACATGGTAGTATATCAGATGGATGTAAAGACGGCATTTCTGAATGGAGATCTTAAAGAAGTCGTCTACGTCAGCCAACCTGAAGGATTTGTGAATCAAGAGCATCCTACTCACGTTTATCGTTTGAAGAAGGCTCTTTACGGTTTAAAGCAAGCTCCAAGGGCATGGTATGATACACTGTCAAAGTTTCTTCTATCAACCGGATTCATCAAAGGAGCAGTTGATCCTACATTGTTCACCAGGAAGTCAGATCATGCAGGGTGTCAAGATACTCGTCGAAGTACGTCAGGAGGTGCTCAGTTTTTGGGTGATAAGCTTGTGAGCTGGTCTTCAAAGAAGCAAATGAGTACTTCTATTTCCTCTACAGAGGCTGAATACATAGCCATGTCATCTTGTTGTGCTCAAATCTTATGGATGAGATCTCAATTATCTGACTATGGCTTTGTATTCAACAAAATCCCTCTGTACTGTGATAATAAAAGTGCTATTGCTCTCTCATGCAACAACGTTCAACACTCAAGAGCAAAGCATATCGACATTCGACATCATTTCATCAGGGAACAAGTGGAAAAAGGTGTGGTGGAACTATATTTTGTGAGGTTTGAATATCAGTTAGCAGACATCTTCACCAAAGCTCTTCCAAGAGAACGTTTTGAGTTTATTCTTCCACGACTTGGTTTGAAAAGCCTTCAACCAGAAACTCTCAAACGTCTTCAGGAGGAAGACGAGGAGTAAATGTCTATCTTCATCTATCTCTTGTATATATATTTATTTGAAAATCAAAATACAAAATTATAAAACTTTCAAAATCCATAAAAATTTGAAAAATTTGAAAAATCTTCAAAAAAAAATATTGTCATTTTGTCATGTTTTTTTTTCGGTTCGATAATATCTACGGTCTTTGTGCTGTCATTCAAAGAATGACACGGGACTTTAGATGTTGTTCGAATTCTTAAAAAAAAATAAAATAAAAAAAATAAAAAAAAAATAAAAATTTGAGAGAAAGAGAAATGGTTTATTGTCATCTTCAGGCAATAACCCGGTTTTAAAAGAAAGAACAGAGCTATGTTTTATCATGCTTTCAAAATTCCATGCTCTGATTCTATAAACATTTATCTGCTGAAAACCAAATGCTTTGACAAATAACTCGGTCTCTATTTTTGATAATCATCAGGACTTATATGTCAAAATCTCTATCTCTCAATCAACAACCTATGTCATTGATTGAGGGGGAGAATGATTTCAATTAAATTAAAAAGTTATTTGGCATTAAATTGTTTTTCAAAAGATATACATGCATGTTTTATCAACGGAGTTTAAAGTCTTAAAATCCGATCCTTATCAGTTCAAACGCTTTCAGCTTTCAAAATCAATTTAAATCTATAAGAGATCACAAATCTCAAATGATTTGATAATTGTGATCGGGGGAGAATGTGTGATTTAAATTGAATTTAAACTGATAATTCGGTAAATGGTTTTATAAGAATGTACATGCTGTCCTTCCCACATGTGACAAACGATTTCAAATTTTCAATGCACATGTTGAGGGGGAGCATCTATCTTAAACCTTTGATTTGAAACGTGATCATTCATCCCAATGTGCAGGTTCCCTCTAGTATGTGCAAAACTCTTTTCAAACCTCGAGGCACATATTGAGGGGGAGCAAATTTATGGAAACCTCATCCTTCCCGGAAATGCGATATCTACTTGATTTGATATGGGAAGTGATGTTGATATCTTTTAGAAAATGGTAATCAAAGAAGTTAATTCTTTCTATTGCCTCCGTGTGCAAAACATTTTCAAATACTTGATGCACAAGTTGAGGGGGAGTTCTCGTTCTAAAAATATCAAAAACAATTTCAGGTACAAAATGCTTTGATAATATATCACAAGTATCTGAATTGATTTTCAAATGGTTTTCAATTGGTTCCAATGGCAGATGAACAATACCAAATAGACCGACCAACTTTACTTTATGTACGGTGATATAAGGATGATAAGGTTAGGTATGTGTTCCCATGATCCACCAGAACCGGAGGGATCTACCCAGGGACAATCCACTAGTTAGTGTAGAAGTCCTTAGGTATGATGAGAAAAATGAGATATGGGAAGAGTGCGGACTAAGACTGAGCTAGTACTGGAATAAACCAAACAAGGTTCTAGCTATGAAGTCTTGGTAAGCACTGAAGGGGTTGAAGAATTAAAAAGAATTGAATGAGGAAAGGGTGAAAACAAATAGCCCTCCATTTATTCAACCTTAGGGCAGAAACCGGGTTCAATTCATATGCTACTGATGGTAACATCGGTATTGAAGACAAGACGTCATGGACCCAGTGACGCACTGCACTTCAACTTTCCAAACCACTCAAGTTCCTCTTAAAAGGGCTTGTTTCATTCTCACGGGGAACCGACATTATCTATCGATTTTCTCTTAGAGATGGTTGATATTGAAGAAGGAGACCCTCTCCCTAGTCTCCGGCACAGGATCCAAATATGCACAAATTGAGTCTAGAGCCACGAGATCATCAATAAATCTCATTAGGACACTTTCAATGAAGACTCTCTGTTTCACACAATGTGGAAAGAGAGATTATATCTTGAGTCCTACGCATTATCCTTGTGGTATTGCCAGAACATCTGAGTGATGTGTTTACATATTCACAATGAAGATGGAAAGCCTTCTGGAGCCAACATCAAACAAGCTCCTGGTAGGTGGCATGTGAGATCTATTATATAGATCAACCATGTGACAACTGAACAGAAACAATGGGGCGATTCAATCTCTTGAATCAATCCTGGTTCAGGTTATGGATTGACGGATACCTTTGAAAAACCGGTCTTTGTGCTTAACAACTCTTTTATTCAGTACATCGACCGTGTACTCATTTTTCAAACCAAAAGGTGTTTTTATGATTGATAATTGATTTTCAATAAAACCTTCGTTGTATTGCAAAAACAATTTTCTACTAAGCAATACACGATTGTTTTTCAAATCTCTTTTCATCAATCAGTGGACTTAAAATTCGCTGGTTCACTCACTCTGTGTTGTCTTCTTTGAGATGTTCCAGTTTGAGAACAGCTAGAGCAGCTGCGAAACCCTGTCAAGGAAATTCTTCAGAATTATACCTGATCACAGGCAGTACATGTACTGATCAACGGGGAACCGTGGGCCGTGTACCTCAATTCAACGAAAGTGATCAAAGACACTTTCGTGCGATTTATTGCTAACTGTTGTATGCAGGTACACCCGACGTTTGCAGCTGATCAGAATGAAGCGGTCAATCCATAGCCGCATGCTCACTTAACACATTCAACTCAAAGAAATCATGATTAGTGCATCAATGACTCTGATATTTTCACTCCAAGCTTCTGCTACGCCGCTGCCAATATCATGACTCAACTAAAGCTTCCGCAACTCTGATGATAAGATATCATGATCCAGAATGTGAGCATGTCGGTCCCAAAGTCACAACACCACAATGGATGTCTCAGAGATTTTTGATAGCTGATGATCTCAAATGATGGCTCAAAATTATTATCACATGGATCAGTAAAAGACCTCCACTTGAAGTAACCAAACATGCAATGTGAATAATCAATGACTACAAGCTTAGGAGCAAAGGACTACATCAAGAATGCAAGATCAATTGTTAATGTATTATCTGGTTGTATTCAATGTATTTTTGGTACATGATTGAGGTGACCTCCCTTAGGGGGAGATTGTTAGGAATTAGAAATTCCCGGTATTAAAGAGTCGGTAACCTCAAGTATATGTAATCGTTAGAAAGCTCGTAGTCGTAGTTATCTTAAGTTAAGTAGTATTTAGTTTAGTATCACCGTGGAGGACGGACGGGTCTTTACCCACTGTATGCCTGATCCACAGCCCGATGTGTGGCGATTTATGTAAGACTATAAATACTCTCTACCTTCCAAGGTAGAGAGTTGGAGCTCATAATAATATCTTTTATTTTCTCTCACTAAGTTCCCTAAACCTCTAACTTTCTCTCTCTAGAATTCCACTTATACGCCACCTTGTTGTTATGGTTTGATGTGTATGTGAAAACTAATATCCTACATGATATCAGGGCTTCTAACATCGTACTTCAAGGTCTTCCAAAAGATATCTACAAGCTGATCAATCACAATACCGAAGCCAAAGCAGTGTGGGATAATGTCAAGATGCTTCTCTTAGGGTCTGAATTAACTGTGGAAGAAAGAGAATCACAACTCTATGATGATTTTGAGCACTTCAAGATGAAACCTGATGAGAGTGTTTATGAATACTATGTGAGATTTCACAAGCTTGTCAATGATATGAGGAATATCAAGATGACCATGCCAAACATTCAGTTGAACTCAAAATTTGTGAACAACATGAATACAGAATGGCACAAGTTCGTTACATCTGTGAAGCTTACCAAAGGTTTGAAGAATACAAACTATGAGCAACTCTATGCCTTCATTCTTCAAAATGAGAGACATGCCATGTTTGAAAAGAGGATTCTTGATCAGTTCAAAGCTGAGGGGGAAACAAGCTCAACAAATGATTCAACTGCTTTTTACACAAATGTTAGGATTACCACCAAAGCTTCTCAAGTTGTACCCACGGGAGATGGTAATCACAAACTCATTCCTGATCCAAGGTTCAAGTAACCAGATGCTAATGCTATCATGGAAAATTTCATCAATCAACTGGCACTCATGGTTAAAGAGAACATGACACTTTCACCTCACACTAACAAACTTCACACCAACAATGAGATCAGAACCGCCTCCAATCTTCACAATCATGCTTTGATCAGAGATGGGAAAATTATGGGGCAGCCAGTTCAAGAAAGGTAGTTTGATCAAAGAAAGGGTGGAGCAGGTGGAGGTTATGGTACAAATCAGAATCGGGGAAGGAATGGAAATCAAGGTCAAGCAAAGCCAATCAAATGTTACAATTATGGAGGTGAGGGACACATTGCAAGGAACTGCACATCACCAAAACGCCCTCAGAATGTTGAGTACTTCAGGGATAAGATGTTGCTTGTGCAAGCTCAGGATAATGGTGCAGCTTTGGATGAAGAGGAATTGTTGTTCTTGGCTGAGGGAAATGCTAAGACATATGATGCAGATGTGGATGAGCAACCAATTCAGGAGATAGGCCATAATCATCAGAATGCCTTTCAAGTAGCTGATTGTGATGCATATGACTCTGATGTTGATGAAGAACCCACTGCACAAACCATCTTCATGGCTAGCATTTCTCCAATGGTCTCTCCTAAAGTCTCTTCATCACCACAAGCTCGTCCATCCAAAGACAAACTCATCTCTTAGGTATTAAAATTATACGATGAAGTTGATGAGCAAAAGATACATAACGAAGTACAATCAACTGTGTTTATTGAATCAGATATTGAAAATATGGGTAATATCAATGTTGTCCCATATGATCAATATGTGATACAAAGTGAAAGTGAGATTGTACCAAGTGATGCATCTTCTGCTGTCAATAATGATTATGTTTTTGATGAATTCGCTGCATGTGCCCCTGATGATTCTGTAATTTCTGAACTAAATGCCTATAAAGAACGTGTTGCTATTTATGAACAACGTTCAAAATTTGAGTTGACCACCCGTGAGCAGGAAATGGATGACCAAATGCGTACAACTATTAGAAAAAGTAGGTTTAGAGAAGAAGTATTAAAACAAGAGTTAAACTCCTTACTAGAAAAGCTTTCTAAAACTGCTAAGCAAAAACAAGAACTTCAAGAAAATGTTAAAATGCTTAAGCAAGAATTCAGTGCTAAGGGATCAAAACTTTTGAATGATTTTTCTAATCTAAAAACCTTGAAAAACAAGCTTGAAAATAAGTTGTACGTACAAGGAAATACCATTCAGAATGCTCACTTAATCACTAAGCATAGATTCTTAAGCGATAAGCATAGCATTCCCCTTGTTGAGGAACCAAATCCAGAGGTCATTAAAAAGGCTAGAAATGCTCATAAGGTTCTTTATGATGGCAATGAAATCCTTAAACCTAGACAGAAACCTAGTTGCGTTGAGTGCACTGAGGAAGATAAGAAATCAGATGAAGTCACTAGGGAAAAGATGAACAAGAAATTAGATGATCCTAAATGTAAAGAGAAGAAAATAAAGATCACACCCCATGATTACAAGAAGGAAAATTGGATTTCCTTGAACATGTTTAAGCCTCAGACATTGTTAACACCCGAACAAGTGTTCTGGAAAAAGGATTTAGATAAGCAAAAAGCAGAGAATCTTGTTGTAACGAACCCTCCCTTTAGGAAAATGCCTTCAGCGACTGTGTATCCTCCAAATACACCAATGCATTTAGTACCTAGGACTATTGCCACGAAAAGCAAGACCTTAATCAGTCAATATGTTATTTTTCAACTATTTGTTGATTTTGAGAAAACTTGTGTGACAACTCGTAATTTCAGGTCATTTTACAAACTTTAAAAGTTTCACAATTTCATCATTTATCGTAAACTAGGTTTACGTGTTCCAAATTCGCGTAACCTTAATGGTTTAGCGGCGAATTCATGATTATATCATCACGGACATTTCATATGGACTAAGTTTAGTCTACATTTCATTAGCATCATTTGCATCATGTTAGTTCATTCATGATTTTGCATTTCACATTAAACGCGTAAATTTTATATTAAATAAACGTTATCGCGTAAGTTATTATTTTGAACATTTAATCCGTTACTTCTAAAAATGATCCTGATATATTTTTATACATACATTTAGTTATAAAAACAATATTTTGAGTTTACCTAGTGTTTTAAATTTATTTGGTATATAAATCGTTAAATTTATATTATTACGACGTTTCTCTTAAAAACTACACGATAATTATTATATCACTCAAATTTTACAAGAGATGTATTTTTATAATTTTAATGATCTCATTATACTTTACTTGGACCTATTAAAAATTATTTTTTTCCAAAAATTTCCTTAAATACACTAATGTATATAAAACCTTACAAGTTATTATTTCCTACACATTTACTTACACTTTTTCTTACAATTACACACAAATAAAAATAAAATAAAAAAATATTTTCAAGATACATCCCCCCCCCCCTAAAACCGGCCATGTGGGGGAGGGTGGAGGCATTTATTGATTGGTGAATTATTTTCTTACACACTTATATCTACACTCCAACTTTATTCACTCTTCATTGATCTCATAATTCACAAGTAGTTAAAGTTTCTCTCTTTGGTTTTTCTTCTATCATAACCGGCCACATAAGGTGTTTTGAAGGGATCACAAAATTTTTCTCAAGCTCAAGTATTAACAATCTAGAATTACACTCTTATTAAGGTTTTGAAATAAAAACCTAGGGTGTTTAGGTTAAACCTTTGTTCTTTGCACCTCATCATAATAGCTTGTAAGCATATTTCTATCATTTTACATCTTTCACTTTCATTTCATATTTATTTCTTCATATTTGGAGCAAACATGCAAGACTTGTGTTGTTTATACCATTTTTACCATTGATTTTTAGAGTTTGATATATATAAGGTCATCCTATAATTATTCCCTTGGTATATATTGGTCTTGATGATGTTTAGGAACCCATGACACCCTAAGAAGGTGTATGGTAGGATTAGAATAGCTTTGGAGTTGATTTGAAGGGATTGGAATAGGTTTAGTACGATAAAAACTATTTTCGACAAGTATTAAAAGTGGTCTGTTCTTATTTTGTTTTTCTGGAAAATCCGACAGTAGGCACGAATTTTTGGCCTTGATATTTAGAAAATATACTTTAAAACGAATCCGTGGCCGCTTGAACGGATTAAAACGGAGTTATAACGAAGAAGTTATGAATTTTTCAAGTTTGACGACGAAATATATATTTTTCTGAAATTTCAGCAAAGTGT